>JAKUCV010005596.1:14806-39348 GCA_028386065.3 Turnera subulata | reverse complement strand
GCTTCTGTGAACAAGAGTTAAAAGACTCAATTTGAAGAACATCGATGTTCTAAATCCAACATCGATGTTTTGCTCATGTAAGAAATATTTTCAAATGCAACGGTCATAAGAACATCGATGTTTAGGAAGCCAACATCGATGTTCTGAGCCTTCTGCCAATTTTTGGAAAATTCTTTGAAGGCAGGAACATCGATGTTTAGATGTAAACATCGATGTTTTGGAGCTACTGCCAACTTTTGGGAAATTGGTTGAAACCAAGAACATCGATGTTTGGGATGCCAACATCGATGTTATTTTGGCTCGGCAAAAACGATTTTAAAGTCGACTTGAAAGAACATCGATGTTACAAATGGGAACATCGATGTTATAACTAATTTTAAAAGCAACGGTCATTATAACATCGATGTTATAGATTAAACTTCGATGTTATTTGCCCACTGCCAATTTTTGAAGAATTGTGCAAAGGCAGGAACATCGATGTTTAAATCCACAACATCGATGTTCATGACTCGAAAAACATTTTTATGCTTGGAAATATGTTATGTGATGCATGAGCAAAATTCATCTTATTTTGAGCCAATGTCCTAGAAGAGTTGAGTGTTATACCTTGTACAATTTATGAATCTAACTCTTCTTTCTTGGCTCTTCAATTCATGTGCTCATTCACTTTGATCCTTTGCTCTTGATTTGGTTTCTTTGACTTGAGGATTGATTTGCCTTCATTTCAATTCATTTTTTTTTGCTTCCTGAATAGTTTGTCAATATCAAAACCTATAAGAAGCAAGGAGACATTAGTTCCAACAATTTACCCCTTTTTGATAATGACAAACAATTTGAAAGTATATGTTAAGAAGTTAGTATATGCCAAGTTAAAAAAAAAAAAACTGTCAAACTGAGGTTTAATTCCCCCTAACTTCAATTCCCCCTAACTTGATGCATATACTTATTCTTTTAACCTATGATTCCCCCTTTAGTGCATATACCATATACTTTCTGTGATTTTTTTCCCCCTTTTGTCATTAGCAAAAAGAAATGGCGAAGGCAAAGCATTTAATTAAATTGAAAAAACAACACATAAGACATAAACATAAGTTAAAAATTAAGAACAATGGTCCTAGTTCCCATCATCGTCCTCATCCTCATCATCGGCACCCTCTTCCTCATCATCTTCCTCCTCTACTTCCATTGGGTCAAAATCTTCATCATCATCATCGTCATCATCACCTTCAAAGTTGAAACCTTGAAAGGTTGTGTGATATGGTGGAGGATCATAGTTGACATGAGCAAAGTAGGCACGCAGGTCATGTCCTTGCCTTTGTACCTCCAAGTCGATTCTGTCAATGGAGCGCCCCAAGCTACGGAGAGTGGCGGCAATCGAGTCAAGTGTAGCGGCAGGAGCTGGAGGAGCGGGTGCTGGAAGAGCTAGTAGGAGAGGAACTGCTTCTCGTGCAGGCCTCGGGACTTCCTCGGATGGGCTCTTGTGAAAAGTGGCAACGTTAATTGCCCAAAGTTTGGAGTGAGGAGTTTGAGGTCCTTCAAAGGGAGTCAGTCCTGCACTCAAACAAATATCCACAACCAAAAAAGCATAGGGAAAGGGATGGTCGTTGGAAGTGTGCTCGGCCATGTGCATTAGCACAAATCGTGCCCAATTGATCGGAGCTCCATGAATAATGGCATGCAGGACTTTTTCGTCCTCAACTGTGAAGTTGGTGTGATTACTGGCCCGAGGTTTGATCACCCGAGTAAGCAAATAGAAAAGCACTCTGTACTCCGGGTTGATTGAGTGAATGGTTGGCCGATTGGAGCGATTACGGTGCACTTCAGTGAAACCAAGATCAGACAGCAGCTGGGTTTCATGGAGAGTGAGGAAATGATCGCCGCCATATGTCACGATGTCATGGCCTTGATCAGGTAGGCCTGCAATCTGTCCGAACTGCTCCAGTGTCACCTGAAAACGTCTCCCATTAACACTGGCAGAGAGGACATTACCTTCACGGTGAAGGGTAGTGTAGAAAGCGCGGATGTAGTCCGGATTGAAGTGGTAGTGCTTCCGCGTCACAAAATCCCAGAGACGGGATTCCCGTAAGTAGCGTTCAAGGTTGGCAAATTGCTTCCTCTGTGGGTAATCTTCTGGAAGATACCGAGGAGAAGCGATGGCTCGGTTTGCGTAGAAGGATTTGTAGTGTGTGAGCTCATCTTTGAACGAAACCAAATTTCTGAATTTGGCACAGAGAATTTGGAAGTAGCACTTGCAGACCCACCCTTTTTCTTGGATTGATGTTCAAGGGCAACTTGCTTGCCTTTGGAACTACATTTGTCACCAGCCATTGTGGGAGGAAGAAATGAAGGGAGATTTGTTGTTTGAGTGTGTAAAAGAGGAGCTAGAGAAAAAAAAATTTGCAGGAAATGAGAGAGGTGGATGTGAATATAGAAATGGTGAGAGAAGTGGTAGTGAGGAGAAGAGGACCACAGCTGTATAGTAAGGCTCAGAAAAGTAGCCGTTGCAACGTCCCAACGGCTATTTTTTTTTTGAAAAATATCCGTGAAACATCGATGTTGGCTTATAAAACATCGATGTTTGATGATGCTCAGTCAGCTAAACATCGATGTTCAGAACATAACATCGATGTTTTCAACAGTCGGCCGATAAACCCGCATAGCACAACGGCTATATTTTTCAAACTGCAACGGTTCAAACATCGATGTTGGTCCTCAACACATCGATGTTTTGAACCTTTGGAAATTTAGACAAATTAAATGAAATGGTGCAAACATCGATGTTGGATGACTAAACATCGATGTTTCAGCGAAAGTTTTGAAGACTTACCTGAACATCGATGTTGTGATACGCAACATCGATGTTTTGAGCATTCGGCCAGTCGTGAATTCCATCCAACATCGATGTTGGTAAGGACAACATCGATGTTTCTCTGTTTGCTCAGTAGAGTCCTTTTTGTTCAACCTTGTTTGTGATCCGAAATGAGGTGTATCTGCAAGACAGAGTTAGTAAAGCCTCGGGTGCTCGAGTTAGTAACAAAAAGATACAAGCTTTATTTGATAGAAACATATGCAACAAATTTAAGAGGTAGTAAGGAAGCCTCTCTGCCACCAAGAAACATTTTCTCCTTGTCGTAAATGCATCGAGCTCGAGAAAATGTCTTGTCAGTTGGACTTTGGTTGCCTCTGATGCCCAACTAATCAGACAGTAAATCCCTGTGATGAATCAATAATGCATTTTAGGCCTGGATTTTCAACAAAGCAGATGCTTGATTATCTGTAAAATAGGATGTTAGTAATAAATGAATTGGCAAGTGTCTCAAAAAGAAGATTCTTGAAAATCGGAGCAGTTTGGAGGGGCCTTCGTCTGAAGATTTTTCAAAGATGGGTAGGGGTCACCTCCGAAACAAGCTCGGGACATTCCAGAATGTGGTAGGGGTCACCTTCTGAGAGAAGAAGCAATATAGTTGTGTTTCTATAAATAGGCATACGATATAGCTCATAAGACACAGAAAATTATAAGCCAATTTCTGAAATAGAATTAAAAAAAATAAAAAGAAAAAAATGCCTTCCCCTTCCACTGTATTTTTTGTTGAGGGTGCAGCTGTAGGTAGGAGAAACCGATTAGCCTATAGTAATGTAAGTGAGCCGCCTGAGGAGCTGCCTATTGAACTAGGTAGAATGCCTCGCTTAGTATTTGTTGATGAGCTCTACTCCTCTAGATTTTTTGTTACACCCATGGAAGAGACTATTTTTCTTGAGAGTCAAAGCCCACTTAGAACATCCTTCTATGGTACCACCAATGCCACCATGTTCTTCATATCTAAAAGGCTTGAAAGTTTTCAACTGGAGTCTACCCTTCAAACCTTAGAACAAGGAAGTTATTACCGTCTATCAATGACTGCTCAGAGTGCTGCATAGGCCCCTGGCTTACCACCAACGTGGCCAAAGGTTCGCCTGCTAGTGTGGAATTGCAGAGGAATCACGAGGCGCTCTGAAGACTTTGCAAGAATGTTGAGAGACCTGAAGAACCAGTACAAACCGAACATGGTTCTGCTCACCGAGACATTATGGCAACCTGGCAAAAACCACGGGGTCATCCCTCTCCGTTTTCCATCAGTGAACCGGTTTGAAATCCCTAGCCAGAATAACTCGGGTGGAATGTGGTTTGCATGGAATGATAGCATTAGGGTTAACATAGTGAATACCCCTACTAGCATTTCTGTCACAGCTGTTCCAAATCGTTAGGAGCACATTGTAATAAGTCTGTTTACTTTTTAGCATTTGTACTCAATTTTCATAATCAATAAAAGTGTTTATATTTTAAGCATGTGTATGATATAAAATTCTTCCATGTGAATGTTCATCAAACAAGCTAGTGTTTTAATTTGATCAATTGTGCACTAACTACATGCTTAACATAAATTGAAAGAAATATGAATATTCTTCCTGAAACATTTAGTCAGGAGCATGCAAGGTTGAGTGATAAGTGCAAAACTGGACCAGAAGATGACAATATCGATGTTTAATAAGCAACATCGATGTTCCATATTTTTAAAATTATGATTCCCCCTATCTTGTTGCTTTTAGTAAGGGGAGTACCTGCAAACCAAAATTAGGGGAGCCTCCGACGCTCAAGTCAGTAATGTTCAAAAAGAGATGTATAAAGAATGCATAGATTACATTAATGTAGAGTCAAGTATGCCAAGTTCAGTTCGAATTCGAAAGTATGACTCTTTGTCTAAGGGTTTTGTGAAGATGTCAGCTAGTTGAGATTTTGTTTCAACAAATTCAATAGCTACATCTCCTTTAGATACATGATCCCTAATGAAGTGATGCCTACTATCTATATGTTTTGTTCTAGAATGAAGAACAGGGTTCTTCGTCAAGCTTATGGCACTTGTGTTATCACATTTAAGAGGCACATGACTAAGGCTTAGACCATAATCTTTTAGTTATTGTTTCATCCAAAGAATTTGTGCACAACAACTTCCAGCAGCAATATATTCCGCTTCGGTGGTACACAATGCAACACTAGCTTGTTTCTTGCTAAACCATGAGACTAAAAAGCTACCTAGCAAATGGCATGTTCCACTAGTGCTTTTTCGATCTAATTTGCAGCCTGCAAAATCAGAGTCGGAATAACCTACGAGATGATGTGTAGTGCCTTTTGGATACCATAATCCAACATTTATTGTGCCTACAAGGTATTTCATTATTCGTTTTATAGCCTTAAGATGAGACTCTTTAGGACAAGATTGAAACCTTGCACATAAATAAACACTAAACATGATATCCGGCCTACTTGCCGTAAGATAAAGAAGTGATCCGATCATACCTCGATATTTCTTAATGTCAACTTCAATATCTTTCTCATCTTTGTCTAAATGTATGGAAGTGCTCATTGGTGTGGCCATTTGCTTGGAGTTGTCCATTTCAAAGCGCTTGAGCAGCTCCTTGCAATACTTGGATTGGGAGATGAATGTTCCTTCCTTTATTTTTTTAACTTGTAAGCCGAGGAAGAATGTCAACTCACCCATCATGGACATCTCAAACTCACTGGTCATCATGTTAGAGAATTCCTTGCACAAGGACTCATTAGTGGCACCAAAAATAATATCTTCTACATAAATTTGAACCAAAAGAATGTTATGATTTTTGTTCTTAATGAATAAGGTGGTGTCTACCTTCCCTCTATTGAATCCATTATCCAAAAGAAATTTACTCAAACGTTCATACCAAGCTCTTGGAGCTTGTTTGAGACCGTAGAGTGCTTTCTTGAGTTTGAAAACATGATCGGGAAAGATATGATCTTCAAAGCCAGGAGGTTGAGCAACATATACTTCCTCTTGGATGAAGCCATTTAGGAATGCACTTTTGACATCCATTTGATAAAGTTTGAAATTCATAGATGATGCAAATGCAAGCAAAAGACGAATAGCTTCTAGACGTGCAACAGGTGCGTATGTTTCTTCAAAATCAATTCCTTCTTCTTGATTGTAACCTTTTGCTACTAACCTAGCTTTGTTTCTAGTTATTATGCCATTTTCATCTAGTTTGTTTCCAAACACCCATTTCGTGCCAATTATTGTATGATCAATGGGCCTTGGAACCAATTCCGAAACATCATTACGTTTGAATTGATTTAGCTCTTCTTGCAAGGCCAAGGTCCAATGTTCATCATTAATTGCTTCAGAAATGGTTGTACGCTCAATTTGTGAAACAAATGCAATGTGCCCTATGTTGACTCTAAGAGAGTTTCGAGTACTTACTCCGCGGTTGATATCACCTATTACCGTGTCAAGGGGATGATCTTTGGACTCTCGCCATGCTCTAGGTAACTCTTGGTTGACATCAACCGTTGTTTCTTGCTTGTCTTCCACTGGGCTTGGTTCTTCTTGTTGAGATGCAGCCTCCATTTCTTGTTGAGGTGTAGGTTTGGTTGAAGTGCCTCCTTTCTTCCAAACGTTGTCTTGCATATCTTCTTCTTCCTTCTCATCCAATGACATCTTCTCAAGTGTACCTACAAGATCATCACAGAAATCCTTTCTCGCCAAGCGAGTATTATTCTCTGCAAATACAACATGAGGGGACTCCTCAACACTTAAGGTTCGTTTGTTAAAAACTCTATACGCTTTGCTGCGCAATGAATAGCCTAGAAAGATGCCTTCATCCGATTTTGCATCAAATTTTCCCAAATTGTTTTTTCCATTATTATGCACAAAACATTTGCAGCCAAAGACTCTAAGATGGGAAATATTTCGCTTTCTTCCCCTGTATAATTCATAGGGTGTTTTCATGAGTAATGGCCTAATGATTGCTCGGTTTAACACGTAGCAAGCCGTACTTACTGCATCAGCCTAGAAATACTTAGGAATATTAGCCTCATTGAGCATAGTTCTTGCCATTTCCTCAAGACACCGATTTTTGCGTTCAACAACGCCATTTTGTTGTGGTGTCTGAGGGGCTGAGAAATTGTGCTCAATGCCATGTTTATCACAAAAAGCTGAAAAATGATTGTTTTCAAATTCTCCTCCATGTTCACTTCTAATGCAATCAATTAAACAACCTTTTTCATTTTGAATTTTCATAAGAAAGCTCTTGAATGTATCAAATGCTTCACTTTTATGACTAAGGAATAAAGTCCAAGTGAATCTAGTATAATCATCCACAATAACAAAAGCATAATAGTTCCCTCCAAAACTTTTAATTTGTGAGGGACCAAAGAGATCCATGTGCAAAAGTTGAAGTGATCTAGACGTTGAGACAACGTTTTTAGAATGAAACGAAGCTCGCACTTGCTTCCCCTTTTGACATGCATCACATATGGAATCCTTCTCAAATTTAATTTTTGGAATGCCAACTACTAAGTCTTGATTAACTAGTTTGTTTAGCATTTTCATATTAACATGACCTACTCTACGATGCCATAACCACATATCATCTTCTTTGCTCATTAGACATTTTGAAAACTTTGATGAAGACTCTTCTAAGTTAATATTGTCAATTCTATCACCATGTAGAATGATCTTATTATCACTAAGATGTTCTACGGTGCATGACTTGGAATCAAAGATTACACGATTTCCCTTATCACATAATTGACTTATGCTTAAGAGATTATGTTTAAGACCCTTAACAAGCAAAACATTATCAGTGGAAGAAGACTCATCTTTGCCAACCAAGCCAATGCCGATGATCTTTCCTTTGTTGTTGTCTCCAAAGACAACGTTTCCTCCATTTGATGGCTTTATTTGCACAAATTTGGATGCTTCTCCGGTCATGTGCTTGGAGCATCCGCTATCAAGGTACCAAAGTACACTTGATGCCTTCAAGCATACCTACAACATCAAATCAATGAGATTTAGGTACCCAAATTTTCTTGGGACCTTGAGTGTTAGGAGTATAGTGGTTATGAGCCTCTTCTTGAGCCCAATGTCTATGCCTAGTGAAACAAACAGGAGCAATGTGTCCTATTCTATTGCAATAATGACAAATGACATTTGGGTTATGCATCCTTCTAGGTTGATAGTAGTTACTATATTTCCTATACTTATGCACATTACTCACTTTGTTTACCTTAGCTTGTACCTTAGGTTTCCTTGATTCAACTTTATGTCTTTTAGGTTCATTCCTAAAACCTATTCCATACCTAGTAGATTGCAAATTACCTAGCATAGAATTCAGATTTTTATGAGGAGTATTAAACTTCTTCAAGGTTGTTTCAAGTTGTTCAACTTGTTTTCTTAAAGGTATACATGATGAGCATTCCTCTATACTCTTCTTTTCTAGCATCTTATTTTCATCCTTCAGCTTCCTATTTTCACATGCTAATTTTTCATTTTGTTCTTTTAAGGAGCCACATGATACACATTCCTTGGGTGTGTCTAGAGTCGTATTTTCTTCTTTAAGATTCTTATTCTCATTAGACACATTTTCCATATCATTTTCCAAAGCTATAACTTGTTTCTTTAAGCTCTTATTAACTTTAGAAATAGAAATGAATTCACCATAAAGCTCATCAAATGCATTTTGTAACTCTTCATATGAGACATTTTCATTTGGAGAAGTGGTATTTACCTCTTCCGGTTCTTCCCTTGCCATGGGACATAGGTTAGCCGTTTCTTCTTCATCGCTATCGGATGATTCATCACCGGAATCGCCTCCCCATGAGATGTATGCCCTTTGCTTCTTGTAGGACTTCTTCTCCTTTCCCTCCTTTGCTTTGGGGCACTTGGGCTTGATGTGCCCACTCTCTCCACACCTATAGCATTTGGGTGGTCCGGACTTCTTTCTCCCTTTCTTTACAAATTCCTTCTTCATGAATTTGTGGAATTTGCGGATGACGAGTCCAAGTTCCTGATCGTCATTGCTAGAGTCCGATTCAGTGAGCTCTTGCGTCTTGGAGGTGGAAGCCTTGAAAGCTATGTTCTTCTTCTTTGGTTCCTGCAAAGAGGGTTTAAGAATGGTAGTTTTATAGGTTAGAAGATTACCTCTAAGACTGTCAATGGTTGTATTCGATGTCCCGATGTTTTCATAGATTGCGTCGGCTTTGGAGCGCCATTCGGGAGTGAGGCATCTAAGGACTTTTCTGACCAAGTCCTTGTCGGAGTAGACCTTCTTGACAGCATGAAGGTTATTTACGATTTTAGAAAATCGTTCAAACATCTCCTCAATTCCTTCGTTCTCCTTCATTCGAAAGAGTTCGTAATCTAGAGTGAGGGAGTCGATTTTGGCCTCTCGAACTTGATCGGTTCCTTCATAGGTGACCTCCATCTTATCCCACATTTCTTTTGCGGTTGTGCAGCAAGAGATTTTCCGGTAATCATCGAGGTTGACTGCACAATAGAGCATGTTGATTGATGTGGCATTGTTTTCAACCAATATAATGTCTGCAGCGTTGTACTCCTCCTCCGTCTTTGGCACTTGGATTTCACCAACTTTCTTCATCGGAACTTGCTCTCGAATCTTCATGATTCGCCAAAGAGCATAGTTGTTGGATTGGAGGAAAATTTTCATCCTCTCTTTCCAGTAGCTGTAATTAGTGCCATCAAAGAACGGTGGACGAGTGGTTGATTGTCCTTCGAAGAGTCCTGCATGATTACTTGAAGAAGCCATAGAAAATTTCCTCTCAAACGGTTAAGTCTTTCAGAGAGTTAGGCTCCGCTACCAATTTTTAGAACAATAGACCTACGTTAGAGGGGGGGGGGTGAATAGCGTTTATCGGATTAAAACGAAATAAGCAGGAAATAAATGCGGAATTAAAGATTGAAGGACACAAGCAATTTATCCTGGTTCACACACACAATACTGTGTGGCTAATCCAGTCCTTCAAGAGACTCCCTTGAAGATTCCACTTTCTATGTTAAGCTTACGGGTGCTTAACAAACCGTTTACAACCTAGAGTTCTAGTCACAAGAAACTCTAATCTCCTGCTTGAAGATACCTCACTTCAAGACTTCTCACACAGGAAGATATACCCTCTTCCTATGAATCTCAACAAGGGAACTAACCTCCCTTAAGGTCTATAACAATACAATCACTCAAACAAAGAACTCTCACAAGAGTAGATATGAGTTACAGAATTTAACCTCTAAAGGGCAACTCTCAAATCCTCAATAGGATAATGGCTCAATTAAAATTTGTATGAATGTATCAAATGAATGCTTGAATGTAGAGAGTTGATTAGTTAGTAATCAGACCTGAAAATGCTCAATTTGTAGCTCTGAAAAGTTATGGAGCCGTTTTAAATGCACTCAAGAAAACAGCTTTAAACAAGACATAGTGGGTGCTGAAAAGTTGTCAGAATAACGGTCAAAACATCGATGTTTAAAGTCTCAACATCGATGTTTTGTCCAGTAAATTTGAATTATTGGACTAACGATAACTAAAACATCGATGTTATCAAATCCAACATCGATGTTATTTTGATTCTGTGTAAAATACTTTAAAGCTTCATATGAAGAACAACGATGTTTAAAAACCAACATCGATGTTATTTTGCTTCTGTGAAAAAGAGATGAAAACTGATCATTGAAGAACATCGATGTTATTTTGCTTCTGTGAACAAGAGTTAAAAGACTCAATTTGAAGAACATCGATGTTCTAAATCCAACATCGATGTTTTGCTCATGTAAGAAATATTTTCAAATGCAACGGTCATAAGAACATCGATGTTTAGGAAGCCAACATCGATGTTCTGAGCCTTCTGCCAATTTTTGGAAAATTCTTTGAAGGCAGGAACATCGATGTTTAGATGTAAACATCGATGTTTTGGAGCTACTGCCAACTTTTGGAAAAATGGTTGAAACCAAGAACATCGATGTTTGGGATGCCAACATCGATGTTATTTTGGGTCGGCAAAAACGATTTTAAAGTCGACTTGAAAGAACATCGATGTTACAAATGGGAACATCGATGTTATAACTAATTTTAAAAGCAGCGGTCATTATAACATCGATGTTATGGATTAAACTTCGATGTTATTTGCCTACTGCCAATTTTTGAAGAATTGTGCAAAGGCAGGAACATCGACGTTTAAATCCACAACATCGATGTTCATGACTCGAAAAAGATTTTTATGCTTGGAAATATGTTATGTGATGCATGAGCAAAATTCATCTTATTTTGAGCCAATGTCCTAGAAGAGTTGAGTGTTATACCTTGTACAATTTATGAATCTAACTCTTCTTTCTTGGCTCTTCAATTCTTGTGCTCATTCACTTGGATCCTTTGCTCTTGATTTGGTTTCTTTGACTTGAGGATTGACTTGCCTTCATTTCAATTCATTTCTTTTTACTTACTGAATAGTTTGTCAATATCAAAACCTATAAGAAGCAAGGAGACATTAGTTCCAACACCATTATCCCCATTACTTTTGTAATTTCGATTACGAATTAAACAACCCCTTTTAGGTTGAAGAGGTGAAGCATGTTTCTTTTCTAAGTGCAATAAATTGCTCTTCTTATGTTCTTAGCCCGATTTTCTTGTTTGGTTGTTGCAAACTTGCTCCATGTTTGAGTCTTGATCAAACCCACACATGATTATAGGTAGCTAGGTGAAGGCCTAAAAGGAGAAACCATATTTGCTGGAACAACAACAACCAACCCTTAGCTCTTAATTTTGAAAGAAATTAGGAACTAATTGAGGAATTAGCCTCAACACCCACTCTTAATCCCCTTGGTTTGACCGATGCGAAAACATTAGGATGAGTGGGATTTTTGGGAGGAACCTGTGAGTGAAAACAAATGGGTTCAGTATAGGTTGAGAGCGCCTGCAAGAACTGATCTGTGTAATTGACCTCGTGTTCTCGACAAGCTCAGCACTGTCTCAGCCTGTTGCAGCAAAGTCAAGAAAATGACACCACTTTTAATCTGATTCTTGATTGATTATTGAGTAGTCTATCTTTAATCTAGTAGCAACTTGGTGAATGACCGAAAGGAGAAGCCAAGTGAGCTTGACCAACAATAGTCAGCCTTCACTCCCTAGCCGTTCGAAATAAGATAGGGAGAGATTATGGGTAATTAGCACCAACACCAAACTTCACCTCTAAGTGGACGTCCACTCTAGTGACAGGGGGTAGATGGAAGCTTAGGGAACTATCAATAAGATCGAAAGACGTTGGTAGTACATTAGGTTGGGAGCCCCTTCAAGACATCTTATTAAACACAGGGCGTCACACAGGCTCGCCTGTGATGATGCTGTTGAGCAATTTAGAGCATAAAGGCAAGACATGTGAATCCCAAGATGCCTAAGATTTCACCAAATCTGATCCATACCTACTTCAGCATTGCTATTACTTTTTACTCTCTTGCTTAATTTAATTTCCAATTGGTACTCACCCCATAATTCGTTTTTGTTTAATTGTTTCAAGCCTAATTTGTCTTAGGTAAGGGGTAACAGACTCATCCCAGTCCGTGTGGATACAACCTTGATAGAGTACTACAACTACCCTGTGCGCTTGCAGGACACACTCCAGAGACCCTATCAAGTTTTTGGCGCCGTTGCCGGGGACTGGCGCTTGATTCTTTTGCTTTTTATTTGATTTATTAGGCTTTTTATTACTTACCCTTTTCTTTTTCCAAGTTTGAAGTTTTCAGGTGGAGCGTGCCCCAAACTAGGAGCAAGCAACCAACTCTAATCTTCCACCAGGAGATCGAAAAGACAACCCGCCAGATTCGCAAACAAAAGTAACATAGCATGGCGGACAGACCCAACGAAGGAGCGCATCAGGGCATCGAACAGGCTCAGCCTGTTCGACCCTACATCCCCATGTCCCAGCTCCTACAACCACCAACCACCATCATCCACAATAGGATAGCCATTCCAGATGTAGATGCCCATTATGAGATCAGAACCAACTTGCTGAGCATGCTGGAGAGGCGCACCTTTGAAGGCACACCCTTTGAAGATCCCAACTCGCACCTGCAGAACTTCCTGCGAGTGTGCAGTATAGTGAACATAGCAGGGATGACCAAGGAGCAGCTGTACATGAGAGTGTTCCTATTCTCACTCAGAGATGGAGCTTTCAAATGGCTCAATAACCATTAAGCAGGCCATTTCACTGACTGGGATAGTCTAGTCAGAGCTTTCTTGAAGGAATACCGTCCATCAAGCAAGGCTGCAAATTTAAGGCAGCAGCTTATTGGTTTTTCCCAGCGCTATGATGAGTCAATTCAAGAAGCTTGGGAACGCTTCAAAGGACTACTAAGAAGATGCCCAAACCACCTGAGGCCGTGAAACTAGAATAATTTTATTGTGGCCTATGTGATGAAGACCAAAACACCTTGGACAAGATGGCCAACGGTGCATTCTTGGACAAGGATTATAATGATGGAGTCGCCATTCTTGAAGCCCTGTCCAAGAGGAAAACCTCAGTCAGTGGAGTCAAATCCTCTGGTGTAATTGGGGTAGATAGAGTGACCAAGCTAGAGGCAGAGATAGAAGCCCTCAGAAAGCAACTTGGGGTTGCTCAAGTCAAGACAGCCTTAGCCATAGCCCCAGACTGTGAAGGCTGTGGAGGACCTCACGGTACATCCAGTTGCCCACTCTTTGCCAAATGTGATTCTGAACAAGCTCACTACATCCAACAGAAGCAGAACCCATATGGAAACACTTACAATCCATCCTGGAGGAACCACCCAAACTTCTCTTGGAAGGGACCAACTGAGGAAAGGAGTGCACAACAGGCCGAGTACCAGAGACAAAACCAGGGAGGGCAGCCATAGTACCAAAGGTAGAATCAAGGAGGACAACAAGGCAACAACACCGATTTGATGACCATGCTGTAATCCATCCTGGAGAAACAAAAAAAAAATAAGTGAGGAGATCAGCTAACTTAAATCCCACAACAGAATCCTCGAAAATCAAATTGCCCAACAAGCTACCATGTCCACCAGTCAACACGGAGCCCTTCCAGGAAAACTAATAGAAAATCCAAGAAATGAGCATGTCAAGGCTGTGACACTTCGTAGTAGGAAGGAGCTCAGAGACACAGTGCCCAAATCACCTCAGACTGGGGAGCGACAAGCATCGACATCCAGTTCTGGACAGACAGTGCAGGCACAGACTGAACCTGTGCCTGAGCCTGTTAGCACAAGAAGAGCTGAAAAGCAGCCTCAGACTGTTCTACCTTATAAACCTCCTCTCCCACACCCAGAAGTGTACCACAAATCTAAGCTGGAGAAGTAATTTTGTAAGTTCAGGGAGATGCTGAGTAAGCTATCAGTCAATGTATCCTTCAGTGATGTGGTTACACAGATGCCTTCATATGCTAAATTCCTTAAGGATATTCTGACGAAGAAAAGAACTATTGATGACATTGAGACTGTCTCCATGACAGCCTAGGGGAGTGCTCTCAGTCAACACCATCCACCCAGTAAATGTTAAGACCCAGGGAGCTTCACAATACCTTGCAACATCGGGGACAAAAAGATTGAAGGAGCCCTATGCGATCTAGGGGCTAGTGTCAGCCTGTTACCACTCTCCATCACTCAGAACATGAATCTTGGAGACATCAAGCCCACAAAGATGACCATTCAGCTTGCTAATTGCTCACTTGTATACCCTGTGGGGGGGTATTGGAGGATGTTCCAGTCAAGGTTGGTGATTTCTTCATCCCTGTAGACTTTGTAGTGATGGACATGACAGAGGACGAGAAGACACCCATCATTTTGGGGTGTCCATTTTTAGCCACAGCAGGAGCCATGATCGACTACGCCAATGGAACATTGACATTGCGACTTGGAGAAGAGACAGTAGAGTTCAATGTCCAGAAGGCACAAAGGAACGAGTTTGGAGCAGGACAGTGCTACATGGTAGATGTTGTGCCAGACCCTGTTGATGTGCTTGTCAAGGCATCCCAACTCATGGAGACACATGAGGATGAGCTGCTAGGTTGCCTAGTTAATGGACTCATTGAAGGAGATGAAACGGCCCTGAAGGAGGAAGCAAAATTTCTGGCAGAAGAAACAGAGCCAGAAATTGACACACAGGCCCATGCTTCAGAACCACAGATTGATGCTGTCTCTGAGCCTGTCCCTGATGCTGTTTCAAAGCTTGTTACAGTACATGCCGGACCTGAACTTGCGAAAGAGACACCAAGGATAGAAATGAAACCTCTACCACCTAACCTTAGGTATATCTACTTAGACCCTGAAGCTTCTTCATTTCCCATTATTATTGGAGCTAACCTTTCACAGGAGGAAGAAGACAAAGTACGCACTGTAGTCAACAAACATCGAAAGGCAGTAGGCTACACCATTGATGATCTCACAGGTATCAGCCCTAATCTCTGCATGCATCGTATTCTTTTAGAAGAAGGCAGCAAACCCATAATTGAACCACAAAGAAGATTAAATGAAAATATGAAAGAAGTGGTTAAAAAGGAAATTTTGAAACTATTAGATGCTGGGATAATTTATCCAATTTCAGATAGTCCTTGGGTTAGTACCGTGCATGTAGTTCTTAAGAAAGGGGGGATGACAGTTGTGTAAAATGAAAAGGAAGAACTCATACCAACTAGGACTGTCACGGGCTGGAGAATGTACATAGACTACAGGAAGCTTAACAAGGCTACTAGAAAAGACCATTTTCCCTTACCATTCATTGATCAAATGTTAGAAAGAATTGCCAAGCATACGCATTTTTGCTACTTGGATGGATACTCTGGATTCTTCCAGATTCCAATCCACACAAGTGATCAGGAAAAAATCACATTTACATGCCCTTATGGAACATTTGCATATAGGGGCATGCCATTCGACCAGTGCAACGCCCCTGCCACTTTTCAGCGTTGCATGATGGCCATATTTCATGACCTGATCGAGCACATAATGGAGGTGTTCATGGATGATTTCTCTGTCTATGGTACTTCTTTCGATTTTTGCTTGGCTAACCTTGAAACAGTGCTAGCACGGTGTAAGGCTGTTAACCTTATTCTCAAATGGGAAAAATGGCATTTCATGGTGACTGAAGGAATTGTCCTAGGGCATAAGATTCAGGGCGTGTAATTGAGGTAGACCAAGCCAAAATTGATATAATTGGAAAACTTCCACCTCCTAACTCTGTTAAGGCAATTTGAGCTTTTCTTGGTCATGTATGTTTTTGTAGGCGCTTTATTAAGGACTTCTCAAAGAATGCAGAACCTTTGACGAACCTCCTTAGTAAGGATGCCGAATATGTATTTGATGAATCTTGTTTAGATTCTTTCCACAGGATCAAAACCGCATTGACCACAGCCCCAATCATTCAGCCCCCAGGCTGGACCCAGCCTTTTGAGATCATGTGTGATGCTAGTGAGCATGCTGTAGGGGCTGTGCTTGGACAAAGGAAGGACAACAAACTCCATGCCATCTACTACGCCAACCGTACTCTGGATAAGGCACAAGTCAATTACACCACAACTAAAAAGGAACTCTTGGCAGTAGTTTTTGCCATTGGAAAATTTCAAGCATACCTGCTGGGTTCCAAGGTCATCATACACACTGACACTCAGCCCTGAAGTACTTGCTAACAAAGAAGGAAACCAAGCCGAGACTTCTGAGGTGGATACTACAACTCCAGGAGTTCGACTTGGAAATTCAGGATAAGAAGGGTACAAAGGACGTAGTTGCTGACCACCTATCCAGACTACCCCCAGAACACATGGCAAGAGAGGACATACCATTTTATGACAACCTCTCAGATGACAGGCTCATTGCGACCATTCACAGTGTCACTCATAGCTCATGCCATGGTATGCAGAAATTGTTAACTTCTTAGCCTGTGGAGCACTTCCACCTAACCTAAGTTATTCTCAGAGGAAGAAGTTCTTCTCTGACATGAAGAACTACCTCTGGGATGAGCCCCTACTGTTTAGAAGGTGTGGAGTTGGGATAGTCAGAAGATGCATTCCTAAAGAAGAAGTGGCACAGGTCCTGCACAGTTGCCATAATGCACAGTATGGAGGACACCATGGCGCAACCAGGACAGCCTCCAAGGTCTTACAAGCTGGACTATATTGGCCTACTTTGTTCAAGGAAGCACGCAATTGGGTGATAGAATGCAAGGAATGCCAGCAGACTGGGAACCTCTCCAGGAGGCAAGAAATGCCACAACAAGGCATACTAGAGGTGGAGCTGTTTGATGTTTGGGGGCTTGATTTCAAGGGACCATTCCAAAGTTCATATGGGAACAACTACATCTTGGTGGACCATTCCCAATTGGTCAAGTCGAGGTGATAAAAAGAACTACTTCTTGGTGGAACAACTACATCTTGGTGGCCCATTCCCATCTTGGTATTATGTTTCCAAATGGGTTGAGGCTATTGCCTCCCCAACAATTGATGCCAAGGTAGTAACACGGTTCCTGAAGAAAAATATTTTCACTCGATTTGGCACCCCAAGAGCCATAATCAGTGATGGTGTAAGTTTCCCTAGGCTATATGACAATCATATACAAGCAAAAGATGCAGCGGAAGCAAAGGAAACTTAGCCAAGAACCACATGTGAAGCATATAAACCGTATAACAAAATTTCGTACCTTGTTCGGTTGAGGTCTTTCACCCAACTGCTGGAACGAATCATCTAGACCAAGACGAAGGCTGAAAACGAATCAGTTAGAGCAAGAAGAAGCCCTGCTCCTCTACGGTATCCACACGAACCGTGACCTTCCCGGAATCGTCACACGAATCCAAGAACGAGCTCCCCGGACTGATGTGCTAGCAAGAGTAAAACCGGGGCATGAATGGTTGTGGTGTTTCTCTTGTTCTCTAACAAGGGTGTATGTGTGTATGCTCTCTCAAGTTCTCAAGAACCCTTCTCAAGAACAAAATCAGAGTATGCCAAGATGAAGAGGAAGTGATCTAATCACTTAAACCATACATCCATAGCTAGTGGTCTTTGTTGGTGTTCTTTCTTCTCTCTTTTACAAAGAAGAAGAAGAGGAAGTGTGTAAGTGTACTCAAGACTTTCTTGAGCTTCTCATGTGTGTCTAAAACGTGATGTGCAGCTCTCAAAGGGTCTGAAAAACTGATCACAACCCACACACACACTTCACCCACTCACATGATGCAAAAGGTTAAAGGAGACAATGGTGGCCAACATATTTGGCCTACCTCCCACTAAATTATGTCATCACATAATAATCTATGCACCATACCTTATCATCATGCACAGCACCTAAAGTGGCACTAAAGGGGCTCAATAATGCTGACATTCAGCAAACCAACCACCCAAAAACGACCCTGGTTCAACCCTGGTCCAACCACGGTCCAACCACAAACCGGTCCAACCATGGTCCAACCACGGTTCAACCACCTGCTCGAATCAACGGCTCTATGTGTGTGACCCTGTAGGCACTTGTAACGTCCGGCAATAATTGTAAAATCCCATTTTACAATTATAAGCAAAGAGCGGCGTCTAGCAACACATCATTGCTACCCGAACGACAAGATCAGTACTGATTCTCTATGCCTCGTAAGTATGTCATCGTCCCTTCGTCCCATTATAAAGATTAAACCGAGACATGGAATATGTCAATCTCGTATATGTTTAATCTCGGTTTCTTGATCCTCGAGTTAACTGTGTAAAACGGATACCAATGATATCAACATATCATAATCCGAGCACGGCCGTGCATTTACAGTTCAACTCTATCAAGAAACCATCCGATAATATACCCGTTATATGGGTTGGACGAATCCCCTCTTGATCAATCAAAACCCACTACATACTCGGCATATACCCAATGATTACCCTTATGTCCACCCAGTTACGGGTGACTAGGAATAATATCAAAGTACATGATTCATATGTTGGATACCTTGACGATCTCAGGTCGGAGGACAATCACATCTATAAGAACCACTAATGACATACATATAACGTTCCATGTAGTGTTCTTATGTGGGTCGGTCCAGTCCACAAGTTCTCCAACTTGTACCCGTATGTAGAATTCATATCACATATAAATTCTCAACATACGCTAGTCTTGATTTATTATTACAACCCATCCGTAATAATAACCGACTAGGGACATTTAAGAATATACATATCAAATATATATATACTTGGGTTATAAGTATGTGCAAGCGTTTATCTCATAAACGATACTTATTGGAATATCCTTAATGCATATACACAACTACAAATAATCATCCATGATTGGCTTTTGGGCATATTACTAACAATCTCCCACTTGCACTAAAGCCAATCATCCATGTATCTTATACATGTGGATCTAGCATGACCATCGTGCTTCAGTTGCATGAGAAGATTAAACAATGTATCTGCTATATTGTTCCCAGAAGGAACTATACACAGCCTCAGTTGTAGAGTCGGTGGCTGTTCTAGCTTGGAACTCTTCCAGCTCACAATACCACCTCCAAGACGAAAACACATATCCTTATTGCGATCTAAAATCATCCCTGTCAGTTTGGAAGCTGACATCTTTGTAACACTTTACAACAAGCCCATCAACGCTTCCGTAAACCAGGAATGAATCCTTAGTGCTTCTCAAGTACTTAAGGATATTTAACCGTTATCCAGTGACTTTCACCGAGATCAGATTGGCATCTGCTTGTGACACTCAAAAGCACAAGTGACATCCAGTCTAGTACATAGCATGGCATACATGATAGATCATATTGCAAACGCATAAGGAATCTAACCCATCCGCTCTCTCTCCTTAGTCATACTAGGATACAGAATCTATGAGAGAGCTATGCCATGTGACATGGGCAAGAAACCGTTCTTGGTATCTTTGCATGCTAAACCTCTTTAGCATCCTGTCAATATATGTACTCTGACTTAGCCCGAGAAGCCTTTTGGGTCTATCTCTATAGATCTTTATGCCTAACACTTAGGGAGCTCCTCCTAAGTCATTCATTGAGAAATTCTTTCCTAACCAAGTCTTTACAGACTTTAGTGTCGGAGTGTCATTCCCAATAAGTAGGATGTCGTCAACATACAACAACAAGAAAACAATAGTGCTCCCACTAACCTTCTTGTAAACACATGAATCATCTTCACTTTTAATGAAGCCAAACTCTTTGATTACATCATTAAAACGAAGATTCCAACTCCTAGAAGCTTGCTTTAGTCCACAAATGGACATTTGCAACTTGCATACCATATCTCATAGTCATGGCATCCAGCTATAGCCAATAGAATTCGGATAGATTTAACTATGGCGACTGGTGTGAAGGTTTCATCATAGTCAATACCATGAACTAGCTTGAAACCTTTCGCAACCAATTGCCCTTAAAGGTAATCACATTACCATCCATGTCGGTCTTTCACAAAGACCCATTTGCACCCTATAGGTTTTACCCCTTCAGGTGGATCAACCAAGGTCCATACCTTGTTTTCATACATGGATTCCATTTCCGAATTCATGGCTTCTAGCCACTTCTTGGAGTCTAGACCCGTAATGATCAGCTGATAGGAAGTGAGCTCATCCTGACTTATGAGCATCACATCTCCAATATGAGTTATGAGAAATCCATATTTCTCAAGCTCATACCGAGTCCTATCCGACCTACGCGGTCCATGTGTTTTAGGTACAGGATTCTCATCCACAACAACTTGCGGATCCTGTCCTTTGTTCCATCTCAGCCTCTTTATCTCGAACTTCTTCGAGTTCTATTATCCTCCCACTGATTTTTCTAGAAATAAACACTCTTTCTAGAAAACAGCAGTCTGAGCCACAAACATTTTGTGCTCTATGGGATTATAGAAATAATACCTTTAAGGTATCATACAAAAGGCACTTGTCGGATTTAGGGTCGAGTTTATCCGATGCTTCACGTCTCACGTAAGCATGACAACCCTAAACCCTCATAAAAGACAAGTTGGGACGCTTCCCAGTCCATATCTCATATGATGTCTTTTGACCGATATAGATGGAACACGGTTAAGTGTAAATACAGCACTCAATAATACATGTCCCCAAAAGGAAGAAGAAAGGTTAGCTTGACTCATCATAGAACGAACCAAGTCCAACAAGGTTCCGTTCCTCCTTTCGGATACAACATTCCATGGAGGCGTATCCGGTGGAGTAAGTTGTGATACTATACCACAACCTTTTAGATGATCAAGAAGCTCTCGGTATAAGTATTCACCGCCTCGATCTGATCGAAACATCTTAATACCTTTCCGAGTTGATTCTGTACTTCATTCTTAAATTCTTTGAACTTTTCAAAGGATTCCGACTTGTGTCTCATTAGATACACTTAGCCGTATCTACTGATGTCATCAGTAAATGTAATGAAGTATTGAAAACCATCTCTAGCCTGTGTAGACATAGGTCCGCATACATCAGTATGTATTAGACCTAGCAAGTCCTAGGCTCTTCACCTTTACCCGTAAAGGAAGCCTTAGTCTTTTGCCTAATAAATATGACTCATATGTCTCATATGATTCAAAATCAAATGAGTCTAAAATTCCAACTTTATGGAGTTTAGGAATACGAGTCTCGTTTATGTGGGCCAAACGACTATGCCAGAGATAGGTTTCACTAGAATCATGTAATCTAACCTTCTTCGTATTAATGTTATAGATAGGCAACACTAGGTTTAGAACATACAAATCATCGTTTAAAATGCACCACCATAATCAATTTCATTGAAATAAATAAAACAACAATTGTTCTTTATTTTCAATGAAAAACCTTTCTTGTACATACAAGACACAGAAATCAAATTCCTGCTTATGGCAAGTACATAATAACAATTGTCCAGTTCTAAAACCAAACCATTCGGTAAGGATAGATAGAAAGTCCCTACGGCTAATGTAGCAACTCTTGCTCCAATTCCGAGGCGTAGGTCTATCTCGTCCTTAGCCAATCTCCCACTCTTTCTCAGTTCCTTCACATTTCCTCAAATGTGAGAACCACATCCGGTATCTTATACCCACGATGCAGAGGTAGAGATATTAGCCTCTATAACAAAATACCTGAAGCGGAAGTCTCACTTCCCTTCTGCTTCTTTACCTCTTCAAGGTAAACAGGGCAGTTGCGTTTCTAATGGCCTAGTTTGTTGCAACGGAAACAATTTCCTACTTTGCAACACCACCCTTGGGTTTCAGCACATGAGAATAAGAAGATGCACATGCACCAAACCTTTTGGTACATTTCTTCTTCTTCTCTAACTTTGCTTTACCTTTTCCTTCTCTAAGGAAACCAAGACCCTCTGGGCTCTCAATGTATATAATCATCTTGAGCACATGAGGTCTAACGGGTGATAATTTAGCCATCTTGCATTGGAACAATGCCTTAGAGGTCTCGTACCTCCCATGCCTTACTTGCTCTACTTAGAGCAATTTCAGATGTTCGATCATATCGAACGCCCACATGTTCTCATCTTGCTTCAGAAGCTCAGAGTCCATGGAAATTACCATAAGGCATGTAACATCCAATGCATCATCAACATGCTACTCACAAGCATCTACTTCTGCCCTAGAAGCATTAGGCGCCAATTCATTAAGAACAGGCCCTTCAAGGACATACAAATTTTTCTTGTTTGAAGACTATCCTTAAAAGTGATGCCACTCTATGAAACTATTCCTATTCAGCTTGTCCTACTCAAGGACCAATCGCAATAATAAGTGCTAGCGTGTTGTGTCTTGGTAACTCTACAACAATGATCAACTCACACAAAATAGTCATGCATATAAGTCATTTAATAAGGAATTCTATTAAATGTGCTCCTACTATATAAATCAAGACAATTATATAAGTAGGCCAAGATCCATATTTCACTACAACATAAGTCAGCTAGGGCTGATCACCTACATCATAGCTATTTAGGTAGACAACTCTTGTCAATTACATCTCTATGTAACTCTTGGATAGTTGAGTGAACAACACCTTGTCCAAGTCTATCTTATAGACAATGCTCAACCCTTGCCTCTAGGTTCTTAATCCTATTAAGGTAACCTAGTTAAGTCCAAACCCACAACAAGCAATCGGGATATTACAATTATCCTCTCGAACCTTGCTAGGATAAACATAGGCACCTTGCTAGGGCAAAACCTACCTAGTGTTGATCTAAGCAATGATTAGTGCTCATCATGGAAGGCAACTAAGAACTTAATATTTTACATCAAAATATAATTCCAACACATCACATGCTTGTTCTTGATAAATCATACATTGATGTTAAGCAAATTTGGAAAACAAAAATGCAAGTGAACATCGATGTCCATAAATGAACATCGATGTCTATGAGAATCTAATTCTCGCCAACAATTGGCAGCATTCAGTCTTTAGGCCATATCTGGAGCTATAGATCTCGGATTGGTGCAAACTTGGTGTCCCTAGAAAGCTAAGAAGTAGCGCTACAACTTTGCTGTTCAGGCCAGACACCAGTTCGGCCTTCTTCTGTACTCAATTGGCTGTTGAAGTCGCTGCAGTCCACAACATCGATGTTGAACCCTTCAACATCGATGTTTGGAGTTTGCGAATCCACAACACATCGATGTTTTCAAGCCAACATCGATGTTGGAGGTTGCCAAACCCTCAAAACATCGATTTTGACCATCAAACATCGATGTTGGAGGTTGCCGAGTGCATAAAACATCGATGTTGAGACTTAAACATCGATGTTTGAGTACTTGAACTCCAAACCATTTGGCAGTAGCTCAAAAACATCGATGTTGGACATTACAACATCGATGTTTTGAGTACTTGAAAGTTTAATATCTTGCAGTAGCACAATAACATCGATGTTTACCTTAAACATCGATGTTTGAACTCCTGGAGCTCAATAACATCGATGTTGGTAATAGAACATCGATGTTCTTTGAATTCTGGAATTCAAACCAATTTGGCCGAGCTCAAATAATATCGATGTTTAACATTTAAACATCGATGTTGTTGAGTGTCTGCATGAAAACATCGATGTTTTACCATACAACATCGATGTTTTGGAGATTCGGCCAAGGCCAATCTTCATGCCAACATCGATGTTGGTCACACCAACATGGATGTTTTGGCCAAACATTGCTTGAACGACAATCGTTCGAAACACAAACTGACACTCGGTTTTTCTTAGTCGAACCCTTCGACCTACTGCCATAATTATCTTGATTGATATCTCATATCAATCAACCTCTTGTTGTCAAAACACTTTTGACAAATCAACCTCAACAACATATGTATCACATACATACAATTGAATACAATATGACATGATCATGCTCTATCACATAAAACATATCATGTATATTTACTCAAAACACATCAAATATATGCATATACTTGCATGGCAAATCACATATACCAAAACGAAACCAGCATATCATTTGACAAAACACAAAGACATCATGTTCAAAATCATTTGGCATATCACATACACAAAACGATTCCTACACATTCTAGATGATCATATCACATATGAATCATTTACACGGTTTAGAGCTTCACAAGAAGGCTCCGCTACCACTGTAAGTTTCCCTAGGCTATATGACAATCATATACAAGCAAAAGATGCAGCGGAAGCAAAGGAAACTTAGCCAAGAACCACATGTGAAGCATATAAACCGTATAACAAAATTTCGTACCTTGTT
>JAKUCV010005596.1:0-13343 GCA_028386065.3 Turnera subulata | reverse complement strand
AATTCTCAACATACGCTAGTCTTGATTTATTATTACAACCCATCCGTAATAATAACCGACTAGGGACATTTAAGAATATACATATCAAATATATATATACTTGGGTTATAAGTATGTGCAAGCGTTTATCTCATAAACGATACTTATTGGAATATCCTTAATGCATATACACAACTACAAATAATCATCCATGATTGGCTTTTGGGCATATTACTAACAGATGGAGGTACCCAATTCTGTAACAAACAGTTTGAAGCTCTCCTAAGGAAGTATGGAATCAGACACAAAGTGGCCACCCCCTACCATCCTCAAACAAGTGGCCAAGTCGAGGTGACAAATAGGGAGATCAAGCAAATTTTGGAGAAGACAGTGGGACGGTCGCGTAAGGATTGAGCAGTGAAGCTTGATGATGCTCTTTGGGCATACCGCACAGCCTACAAGGCACCCATAGGCACCACTCCATATCGCCACGTCTTTAGAAAGGCTTGCCACCTACCTGTGGAACTTGAGCACAAGGCGTATTGGGCCATTAAGGCTTTAAACTTTGATACACAGGACGTGGGAGAGTAGAGGCTGTTGCAGATCAATGAGTTGGATGAGCTAAGGCTGGAAGCATATGAGAATGCCAAGCTATACAAGGAAAAGACAAAGAAGTGGCATGACAACAGGATCCAGCCCAAGCAATTCAAGGAGGGGGACCAAGTTCTGCTTTACAACTCTTTCCTGAAGCTATTCCCTGGAAAGCTTCGATCAAGATGGTCTGGACCATTCACAGTGTCACACTATTACCCACATGGAGCTGTCGAAATCTACAATGACCAGATGTATCCATTCAAGGTAAACGGACACAGGCTGAAGTTGTATCACACAAGGACCAATGAGTATTAGGAGACTCAGTTGCTCTATGATCTACCTCCCAACTAGCAAAATGGGGAAGTGTCCAGCTAAAAGACGTAAAAGAAGCACCACTTGGGCAACCTCCAAGTGTGGTAATTTTCAATTTTCTTTCTTTTACTTTCTTTCAAGTTTGTTTTGTTTTTCCATTGCGTGTTTTTTTATGTTTTTATTAGGTGCTGCAAATTTGAGGAAAGGAATCATCAAGTCAGAAATTCGTCTGGGAAGTTCCTCTCTACCCTTTTAAATAGCCAACTTCAACAAATTTTTGCAAAAAGAGTATTTTGACGTACACAGGCTCACCATAACCCCTTCACAGGCTGAGCCTATGTCGAACTTCCACACTAATCTAACAACTAATTTAGAAGATTTCTCGCACTTAGGGTATAATTGATGATAGGGAGCCTCGAACAAAACACTAGGTGTAGAGTCTAGCTGAATATGGGAAACAAATTTTTCCTTGTAAACAATGTCAATACCGAGGCACAGCCTGTGGCCCTGTATACAGTTCCCAGCACAAAAAGAGGAATAGGAAAAATTTGTCTCACACGCTAAAAAATCTGCCCAACACAGTTATACCCCCTTAGCCACGTGTCATTCATGTGAATAACCACAACCCAAAATCTAAAAAAAGGGGCACACAGACATATGAATGGGCGGAAACAATCATTACCCAACAGACCTAACTCTTCACTTTCCCACCCCTCCACCATCCCTCACTCCTGTTCATTAGCTTTAAAAAGAAAGCCCCTGCTCTTACCTCTTCACTTCATCTTCTTCCTTTCGCCTACCCACTGCTGCAAATCCTAAAACACCAAAAATTGCTCCCTTCACCATCATGGTCGGCGGTAACAAAAACACCCCATCCACAACCCCTCCTTCTTTCCCAACCCGACCTAACCCTTATCTCCCACCCCTCAACCCCATTGGAACTTACACCATAAACCGCCCACTCTTCCAATCCATCCAACGTAACCTACCAATACATCCCCCACCACTACAACTACACCCAGACCTACCTCCCCTCCAATTCGTCATCAGCGAGTTGGCTCGCCTTTACCCACCACAAAACGCCCAACCCCCACCCCTTCTCGCCCTCCCTATACCAACAACAGAACCCACCGCCACCACACTCGACACCACTGAAACCACCATCTCCACCATACACACCACCCCACTTGCCCATTACACCCGCCGCCCTCGTACCTCACTGACAAGCCCAGGGGGCGGGAATGACCTAACCTCGACCCTCCTCCAGAAATTGAAACCACCACCCCTACTGAAGTGCGCCCCAAAAAGCGCACCGTCGTCCCCGAATCCGAAATAATCGAAATGATGGTTGACCAACCCCAAGAATCATCCACCGCCGCCCCCACCACAGCCACCCCAACTCGACCCACCAAACGCCCTCGCACACGCTCCACCACCTCCAAATACAAAACCGCTGCTTCGGCTAGCCCATCCACAGACACCCCCAAACCACCAAATAACGAGGGCCGATCCAAACGAAACCAGGATCGCCCTCGGGAACCTAGCACCTCCCCCTTAGATCGGTGGAAGAAGAAGAGAAACAGAGGGAAGGCAAGGAGGAAGATGCCGGCCACCAGGAAGATGAACAGGCCGAACCAGAGGCAGACATCCAGCCATTCGTTTTTCGAGTAATGAGTGCCGAACATCGAAGGACATGGATACGGGCACAATCTCAGATTGTGCTTGTAAGCAGATGGCACGACATGAATGCACTTCGGCACATCAGCCTCCGTAATAGCATCAGACAGTTGCTTCAACCGGTTAGGTGGTTGAACTTTGCCATACTGAAAGAGAACACTCACGAGGACCTCACCCGCAAGTTCTTTTCTTCCCTTTCCTATCAACCACCCACCCCACGCCAGGATGGCATTGCAAGGTTTCGGTTGGGCAATGAGAACCGGGTCCTCACAGTCGCCCAGTTCAACGCGATTTTTAGGCTGAGCAACGAGGGACACCAGGAGAGGCCTGCCAACTTTGACACCGAGACGTTCTGGAGGGAAATTTCAGACACACCAGGCTATAACTCCTCCTCCAGCAGCGCCACATCTTTCCATCGTCGCAGCCTCCGAGTCATCCAACATTTCCTGGCGCACAACATATTTGATGGGAACCGAAGTCGCCTGAGAGTGCAAACCGAGGAGCTTTTCATCCTCTACTGCATGGTTCACAGACAGCCCCTCAACACAGGTTGTTTTATTCTCCGCCGATTCTACACACAACGTTAGGCACAGTACCTTCCAGGTGGGGGAATAATAACAGCATTGGTAAGGCACTTTGGCATCCCTCTCAACCAATTCCAAGAACTTGAAGGAACGGTTTGGATTGACGGCACCATTCTGAACCGCCTCAACCTTCCCGCCCCACAGCCTGAGGAACTGGCTGAGGAAGAAAATGCAGCAGAACAGCCTGAGGAACAGGCTGTAGGAGTAAATGCAGCATAGGCCGAGGCACAACCTAAGGCACAGGCCCAGGACAACCAGGGCCAGCAGCAGCCAGAAGGAGCACCTCCAACCACCCCATAGCCTCAGGCATAGGCCTAGGCTGTTACCCGGGACCAATTGCTGGATATCCTGGAGCAAATGCAGGATTGGATTGGTCAACAGATCATTCCAATCCTCCAAAACCAAAACCGCCAACAAGAGACCCCCAATGCTCAAGGGGAACGTCAGCAGTGCCTTGACGCGTTTTATTTACGCGTAACTTTTTCAAATTTATAATTCTTGATCAATTCACAACACGACACACAAATAACTCACGAGTAAACGCAACGATTGTAAACTGCAAGTGCACAGTGTACTATGTAGTGTAGTAGTCTAATCATGGTCGATCCACGGAACAAGGGAAATAAGTACTACCTAATGTCACAACTTACGATTTTCTAGGCAAGTCAAATGAAAGATGGTGTAGGGAGATGTCGAAACTAACAAATAAAAAGAAATAAAATCGCAGACTTAATCTAAAGTGAAGTTCTATCAATATCTAAAGCAATCTAGGAAATCGGGGTTCACACAATTGCTATCTAGGTTTATTATGCATGGAATCGATATCTATGTTGATGTGTGATTGTGGGCAATTGTTTCTAATGTCTTAATCCTCAGCTCTCGCATGTTGAATCAAATATTCAGCAAAGATTACTACCTAGCTCTCGCATAGCCTAGTATTAGTACTAAACTAATTAAGCACAAAACAACCAATCAAGCCCTAAGAAACTATAAGCTCTCGCATATTTTAGCATCAATCAACGTATGTTCTTCTAGGTATCATCATATAAATCACGCAGCTCTTGCATGTTGCAATTAATAACAATCAACCCAAAGTAGATAATAAATTCGGCACACATAGATTGAAAAATCAACACAATCAATTGAATAAACATCAATTCATATATAATAAAACCATAGAAGTAATTGGCTACATCCCTAATCCTAGATTAGAGAGTTAGTTGGGTCTTTGCTACGGATGGTACCCATATTTTATGGTTTGAGACGATCATGTACCTACAACTTTTCTCGAGACATTTATGTACCTGGATTTTTAACGGGCAGGTCAATCATGGGTCTCGGGCTGGGTATATGCTGATGTGGAGGCTGCCTCCACATCAGCATATACCCAGCCCGAGACCCATGATGGACCTGCCCGTTAAAAATCCAGGTACTTAAATGTCACGAGAAAGGTTGTAGGTACATGATCGTCTCAAATCACAAAATATGGGTACCATCCGTACCAAAAACCCAGATTTAGTTCATCATAATAAAATAGAAAATCATCAAAATCTCACAAGAATTCATCAAGTAAACAATTAAATAGAAAGAAAATTGAATAAAAGAGAGCGTAGTGAAGTCGGGTAGCCGATTGTGTTGGAGATGATGGCGTCGACTTGTGCTCCTCTGGTGACGACTTCTGCTGCAATTTGACTGATGATTCTGTGACTTTGAACCTTCAATTCTTGCTGGAAAAATGTTGAATTGTTGTGGGGAATCACCTTTGAAATTGGATGAGAAATTTGGCACCACCTAGAGGATCCAAAAGAGTGAAAACCCTAACCCTACTAGTGTGTGTGACCTAATAACTAACCAATTCGGCAGAGCTTCGCCCTCTGACTTCTGCCTCCTAAATATGTCGACCTAGGGGGTCCTTTTATACTGTCTTTAAATGCTGGAAATCGGTGGGGCTCTCCTTCTTTGAATGGAAATTGAATTCTTGACTTGCACTCCAAGTTGGATTATTGCCTGTTTTCTGACCCGAAAAGTTCATGCCACTTAACTTCTAGAAGACGTCCGAACTAGGCGTTGGTCTCTTCTATAAAGTTCTAGATAATTCTCTCTGATTTCTTTTCATAAAAAAACTCTTCAATTGGACTTCTGTAACTCAAAATAACGCCGAAACATTTGGCCTGGGGTGGCATAGAAAAATCTGTATCCTGGGCTGGATTTAAATAATTACTGCTCCTTGTAGACTCGTCCAAAAATTATGAAATTTAATTAACAGAAAGCTCTGGAAGTCTACTTTTGTCTCCAATTGGTATCACTTAATTTCAATGCCTAGAACTCCCGAAGTCTCCAAAATAGTCGGCTGTGCTCACTGCAGAAAGTTTCCTAAATTGGGCCTGGTTTCCAAACTTGGCTAAAAAGCTTCCATTCTTCAAATAAAATCGATTTTCACCTGTAAAAAGACTTAATCAGCAATATTGAAGTACTAATTGACAGAATGCATGAAAAAACACAATAATATAAAGATTATATACATAATCGACTAAGAATACATAGTAAAAGCCATTCAAAACCATCATAAAAATACTAACATTTAGATGTTATCAAATCTCCTCAAACTTAAACTTTGCTTGTCCTCAAGCAAATAAAACAAGATAAACCGAATGAGGGTTTTAAAAATCTCCACCAAATCACACAATAAAAAAGAATTCATATCAAGACTTCCAAGATAATCACTAAGAGCTTATGAGTAACCATTTAAGATCAAATGCCAAGACAGAAAGAAAATCTCACGAAAAAGCATCCATGCAATAGTCAGACTTACCCGCACAAGCTTTCACACAAATCACTTAGCAAAAATCGATTTCCCATATGCATGCAAGAATGAATTGACGTCATGAAAATTTGAAAAACTAGTCCCATAGGCAAATTCCAGAACTTAACTCCACTATTATGAATAAACACTCTCAAAAAGATCAGTAGGACTTTACAAAGGGTTGTAATAGGGTCTTGGGTAAAGGTTGATCAAAGAAAAGGTGTATAGGAAATCAAAGTTCAAAAATTCACTTAAGAAAAGATTGCAATATGTACTATCAAGAGATTGAAAAGATTTCTCAAAATGCAAGTCTTGAAGTAGCATCCATCATGTGATTATCAAAATAAATTCAACTTTTTTCAGGAACCCTTGATTGCACAATTTCTCATCTCTTTTTTGAATTTTTCTGAATTTTTTCTTTTGAATCGACTTTGTCGATTTTCTTTTCTGCACTTGACATTCCATAACATACTTGAAACAATTGAAAGTGCAAACATCTTCAATGCATAGATCTTCTTGGATGTGAAATGACACGGTACAATTGCACTTATCATAGAAAGAATCATGATAAAAACATAGAACAAAAATCTCTTAAGAAACTTTGAAAAATAGGGTATGGATAATGAAAGAAAAGAATGGTAGCTATAAGGCTTCAAAGGGTTAAAGGTGGATAAATGTGGGTAAAGAAAGAAAGATTAGCTACCATGATTTAGGCTCAAAAGGGGTTAAACAAGGGATAATAATAAGGGCTAGGCTTTTTATTGGCTTGTTGGTTCAAACAAAGAATGCCTAAATCATCTCTTTCATTGAGCATTTATGAGAAAAATTTGCTTTGAAAAGTTCTGAAAACTTGTTCTAGGACATATATGTTAACGTCAGAAATTTGAAAAATAATGCATAGTGTGTCGAAAAATGCTAGGCAAAGAATGCTAGGACTTGCATGAATTCATCATAACTAAACATGAACACAAGATCAATCAAAAATCAAACTTCTTGCATCTAAAAGAAAAAGATTTCAAAAACTCAAAGTAACTCTCTTGGTTATCCATCAACAAAAATCATGTTGATCATAGAATGGTGGGTTTGAAAACAATTTGAAAAACAAAGAAAAATCTTTTTGTTTTTTTCCGAAAATTTTGTATTTTTGTCGATTTTTTGAAAAAATTTGTTTGAAAACGATTTTTTTTGAAAAACAGTTTGAAAACAATTTAAAAAATCTTTTTGAAAAAGTAAAGTTGAAAATGGTTTTGAAAAAAATTTTTTTTGAAAAAGTAATAGCTTTACTAAGTAATTTAGGATAAAAAATATACATACTCAATATATTAAAGTCAAAAACATGCTCTTTATTGACACTAAACAAACAAAAACAAACAAATTGCAAAGAAATTTGTTCCTCCTCCTCAAACTTAAATCGGACAATGAACTCATTGGCCAAGAAAGAAAAGAAACAAAGGGTAAAAAGAAAGGCACATAGGAGAGGCACTCTCCTCAAACATAGATTGAAACACGTATAGCACGTAACAAAAGATAATCCAAGTAAGAGAGAAAGTAAGAATCAAGCATAAGAGAGATAGAGAAATCGAAATTGCATTGCCACTGGGTGTTCATGACAACAAAATTAAACACAATTGACATGAAATTTAAATTGCCACGAGGATGACTAGCATTTATTGCATCCTATAAAGTAAAGACATAAAGTAATAAAAACACAACACATAGAATGATGATGCATGAAACTACTCGGCAAGTTTGTTCTCTATGTTCTCTAGCTTCTTCCTAAGTTGCGCGATGGTCTTCTCTTGTTCATCCAATTTACTGCACATGACTCCCCCTAACTTATCAACAATGTCAACCAACTTATCCATTTGAGAGAGTAATTCGCCAGTGGTCTTGTTGAGATTGGCGATGCCATCGACTTGAGCTTCCCATCCCATGAGAAAGTCGAAGATGTTGGACGAATCGGATTCCACGGATGATGTAGACGATGGTGGCTTACGGTGGATAGGTTGTGTGCTAACACAAAAGCATTCCTCATCAACATCTTCCTCATCAACATCTTCTTCATCACTAAAAGGATATGGATCAATGGGTTCATGGAGTTCTAGGGCCATTGCTGCAGCAACATGCTTATGCACAGTCTCAAGTGCGGGGTTAGAAGGGGTCAAAGTGTAGGGATCTAGGTTAATTCCTAAGAATTTCATGATATGAGTGATCAGCCCTCCACATGCTATCTCGCCTTCTCCTTTGCAAATATGAGCAAAATTCTGCAGCAACCAAAGTCCTCCACTGAGTTTGTACCCGTGTACCATGCAAAAGAGTACAAAAAGCTCATCACATTGCACCTTGTGTGCATCTTTGATTCTTCCAAAGAAAGAGTGTGCCAAAACTCTGTGTAAATACCTCAGTGCATTGTCCTTAATGCACAAGTCACTAGCCAAGCCACAGCCATGAATATATGAATCATTGCAAATCTTGTCCATCATGACTCTTCCATTGAAGCTACAGCTAGGAACTCGCCATCCTTCGGTATCAAAACCAAAAATTTTGTTGAAATCAATTAAGCTCATCTCATAGTCTTTCCTTGCAAGCCAAAACTTGACATAGCCGGGATCATGAATGTCCTTGAGATCCACGTCATACCCAAAAGTAGCAAGAAACTCATAAGTAAGCTCCTCGTATGACAGCTCCTTAATCTTGAAAAATCGACTAGTCCTATGTTCGCAAGGTACTTGCCAATCGGCTCCTCAAGATTGTAAGATTCAACCACCTCAAAATCAATGTACCTCGTAGGAATTATAGGTCTCCGAATCAGCTTGTCAAACCTAGCGTGATTCTCCTCAGAAATCCATCCCGGATTGTACTCGGTAAACTTAGGCATAGGCATAAAGCGCGGGGTATGGTCGGTGATGGTGAAGTTGGGTTGACAAGGGTTGTTTGTGGGAAAAGTCATCTTGAACTAGGGCCAAAGAGGGTAGGAGACGAAAAGAAATCAAAGAAAAACCTAAAGGGTGCTAGGGAAGTGAAATCGGCACTAGGGTATGGATGTCTAGAGCTTTAATGTTTTGGTGTGGAAAAATATAGGGGTATGGGTGTGTACTGATAGGCTCTAGAGGCGGTGGAAAAAGGGGTGTTGGTGCCGACTTCTAGTCCTATGGGTACTAGGAATCCTCCTCAAACTAGTATTCAAAGTGGGTGTGTACTAGGAATCCTATTTCTCCAAGGATTAGAAAATCCCTAAAAAAATAAAATAAAAACTAAATCCTAATCCTAAAAACTAAAGGAATACTAACCTATACATTTTTGATGGGTGTAGGACTAACAAAAAAAAATCGCAAAGGGTTCCCCTAAAAATCCAAGTCGGTTGCGCCTTCTTGCTCTCGGGTCGGTGCGCCATTGGTGCAGAATGAGCGCGCCTTTGGTGTGCCTTGGTGCACCCGGGGTGTGCTCGGGTGCACTGGTGGGCGCGCCTGTGATGTGGTCAATCCTGCAAGTGCACAGAATCGTCGTGGTACTCAAGGTCGTATCCACAGAGACTAGGCAAGATATTAGATGATTCAATCTAATGGCTAAGAAAATAAATGAAGAGAAATAATATCGGAATTGAAGATTGATAAGAAAGCAAATATTGAATTGAATGCAAAGAGAAGAGAGAGTAGAAATGACAATGAAAATGATAATCAAAGTAGCAATGATAAAAGGCCTAGATCATTCGGGAATTCACCGCCCTTCCTTTGCTATGGATCAATGTACTATTGAAAGCTGCATCCAAACACATGAATTTTGATGGGTAGCAACCTATAATGAAACTATCCGCTTTCGCTAGTCTAGTCTCGTCTCAAAGAGTCACCTAATCACTTTCGTCAATTAGATTACCTCTAGGAGCAATGAAGTTCGTTGTTGCTACTGATTCCACGATAACCTAAACCCTTTCAGCATTTAGATTAGAGATGATTGATGATTTTCGGATAATAGACTTCTCCTCTCGGTACTTCACCTATTACCTAAAAGTTGCAATAAAGCTGGCCACTTCCTTAAAGCAAGAAATAAGCTCACAACAATCAATCAAAATTACTTTGTGAATGAATTGCAACAAATGGTACATCAAACCATAGCAAATTTAGGGTAGGCTACATCCCTATGATCTAGAATGAAAAATTAGTTCATGAATGAACTTGAAACAACAAATGAAAATGGGAAAGACATGGTTTCCTCACAACAATCTCAAAAGAAAATGAAAGGAAAACAACTTGAGCAGATTTTTTTGGTTTCAAGGTGTGTGAATGTGTTGCTCCTCCCCCTTCAGCTCTCACCCTTTTATAGTGCTTCTTCACTAGTTGGATAGCTTGGAGATGACATACTTTAGGGTCCTTTAGCTACCAAATTCGTGCTGGAAAGGGCCTCAATGGTGGAGGCATTGCTGGTGGGGTGGTTGTAATGGATGGGTTGTCACTTGCCTTTCCACCCTAGCATGAATATTCCTTCTCTTTTGCATGTGCTGATGGTTGAGCTTTCTTTCCAGGAAATTATGTTGCTTTCTAGGCTGTTTTATTCTCCTTGAATGCCTTCCAAGTCGTCCAATTTGATTATCCAACAAAGCATGTCCTTTGGTTGCCATGATGCTCTTCTAGAAGGGGTCACATGATTGGCAACATATGACCCGAGACTTGCAAGCACTTTTGGAACCTGTAGACAGCCGAATTAGACTTTGAGATATTCTACAAAGTTGTAGATAATTCCTTTATCTTTCTTTTCATATAAAGAACTCCAAAATTGGACTTGTGTAGTAGGAGTTATGATGAAAACACCGAGGCAGGGTCGGTGGCCAGTGCAGGATTCCTGCACGCCTGGACTGAATTGAATTAATTACTGCTCCTAATCCACAAGGCCAAAAATTATGAACTTTATATCACTGGAAAGATATGGATGTCTACTTTCATCTCCAACTGGTTTCATGTTAATTGGACTTCTGAGGCGTCTGAAATCGGCCAAAGAGTGAACTGTGCTCAAGTTTCTGCCCGGTTTCCAGTTTTGGCCGAAATTGATCGTTCTCGGTAGCGAAGAGGGACGATTTTACACCTGAAAACATAATTGTTAGTTCAAGCAATTTATTCAACAATAAAACAAAGAAAGATAAGTAAATGCATGATTTTTATTCAAAATAATAATAATAAAGAAGTTTTCATGCCTTTAATACTATGTGAAATATGTGCACATCAAATACCCTCACACCTAAACTTTTGCTTGTCCCCAAGCAAAACAAATCTTAACCATGGTGAAAATGATATGCACTGATTTCTTTTCTCAATTCTGATCCAATGTGACTTGCTTATAATTAACTTGTTCCGTAGACTAAATAGAGACATGTAGATCAAAAGTAAATCAAGGCACTTTACTCAGCTAAGTTTAACAAAGAAGTCAAAGATCAAATTTCCGCACAGGATTATACTAGTCAGTCCTTCTTTGGTATGCTCTTGATCAATAAGAGGTGTTTGAACATCCCATATGCACATCCAAGGTTTCCACTTCCACTAATGGACACAATTCTTGAACTTAAGATCATTAGGTCTTTAAGGGTTGTAATGGGGCAAGGTCGGTGTATCAACAAGGGGTAAAGGTAGACAAAGTATCTGTTGAAGTTGTGCATCAAATTTCCTCCTAAAGTTGAATTTCCTTTTGCTTCATACTGATTGTGATGTTGTCTTCAGATCTTTTTTTTTTTTTTTTTTTTCTCTTTTTTTTTTCAATAGCGATCATACGCTTGTGTTTGTTAGATTTTGATGAACTACAGCGATGACCACAATGTAGTGAAGAAATGCAAAAGACCCCCGTATGTTGGTGGGATTAGGTGCATGACTGCAAATTTTGTTCTCCTCCTTGCAGCAAGTTCAGTCAACTTTCTTTCAATGAGCAATACTAGTAATAGGAGGTTAGACATCATCAACTTAACAGACAAAAGGGTAGGATAAATCAAGGAAAATTATGCTGATCAGGCACATGATGGTCACTTAATTGGCTACTAAGGCGTGAAAGGTGGTTGATGTGGGTATAGAAGAAAACATTTGACCATCATACTAGGCTCAAAGTGGTGAACTAGGGATAATGTGATCACGGGTTGGCCAAGGTTTATATGTGGTGAAATTCAAGGATGGCCTAACTCATTTCTCAAATCAAGGTTGTGTCTAAATTTCGCCTTGGTAAAAACGATGGATGTGTTCTAGAACTGTGCAATTAAATGCAATTGAAACACCTCAATTAATTTTTAAAAAGCTAAGAGCAAACCAAATCCTTAGGACATCTTCCTAGTGATCTTGTTTAGAAATCCAAACTTGTCTTTTATCAAACCAATATGAGCTAGGTGACTTGAAAACTTTTATCACAATGTCTCTTTATAGGCCATATAAGGAACAAATTCAATCCAATCAACAAAGTCCTATTGTTTCAGAATTGATCAAGAAGAGTAAAGGCGTGAATGGAAAAACAAAAAAAATGCAAAACAGCAAATGCAATCTTTTCCTCAATGAATTGAAATGCAATCTGAATAAAAAGAAAAATTCAAAACGTAATGAGAAAGAATAGAATGATAAGGTGAATGACAAGATGCATAACAACTAGCTTTATGTTTTGAAGCATCAAATAAAAAAAAAAAAGTTTGAGTTTAGGAATGCTTCTCTATTTGTCGTGAAGTCATCATGCTCCTTGGTTTCGGCCACTTGATCTTCTTTCCTTCTCTTTCCTCAGGTTGCCTCCCGAATAGCGCTTCTTTAACGTCTTTTAGCTGGACATGAGGCTTGTTAAGACATAGGCGGATTTGCTAGTGACAAAGTCACTTGGTCACCAATTCTGTCATCCGTTTTGAACAGCTTGAGGCGCTGTCCATTGACTTTGAATGACTCTAATTCTCCGTTGGTGATCTCCACAGCTCCTTGGCGAAAGCTCCGAATCACAGTGAATGGTCCGGACCACCTGGATCGAAGTTTTCCGGGAAAGAGCTTCATTCTAGAATTGAAGAGAAGCACTTTGTCTCCTGGATGGAACTCTTTCTTCAAAATATGTTTGTCATGCCATTTCTTTGTTCTCTCCTTATAGATGCGGGAGTTCTCATAAGCTGCAAGGCGCAACTCCTCCAACTCATTAAGCTGCAAAAAGCATTGTTCTCCTGCTGCCTTTATGTCTAAATTGATGTTCTTGATAGCCTAATAGGCTTTGTGCTCAAGTTCAACGGGCAAGTGGCATGCTTTTCCATACACAAGTCGGTAGGGAGTGGCTCCAAGAGGGGTCTTGTAGGCTGTCCTATATGCCCAAAGGGCATCATCGAGTTTGAGGGCCCAATCCTTGCGAGTTTGTCCTACCGTCTTCTCCAAGATTTGCTTGATTTGTCGGTTGGAGACCTCTAC
>JAKUCV010005595.1:44035-60838 GCA_028386065.3 Turnera subulata | reverse complement strand
CTTTTAGTTCTAATGTTTGCTAATATTTGTGATGTGAATTTTTGCTAATATTTGGTCCACGTGCTCTGTGACGTGAATTTTTCTTGCCGGTAACATATCATTAATTACTTTGTGGTGTGAATTACTGGCTAGTAGTCCCATATTAATTAGACGGAGCGGCTAAAGGTTAGTGAACTTTATATTCGTACGTAAGACGTGTCATCTCCCTCTTTCTTTCCAGCTTCTGTTTTTTTATTCAGTTTACATTTTGATTTACTAGGTAATGTATGCGTCTACACGCCAAAACAATGGGATGGAGATTGTTTGCTTGTTTCTTGCTTTCGTTGCTAATAACAGCAATAGAAAGGTTTTCTTTTGTGTATATGTCGGGGACAATGCTGCTCCTCTTGGGGAAAATAATGTGCGGTGTGGGAGGCTTTTGGGGTCTTCTTAGTTGTGTAGCAGTCTCGGACCCTCTTTTGTTAGAAGCTCTTGTAGCTAGGGAGACGCCTTGTTGGTGTCATTGTCAATATTGTGGTAGAGGACTTTTCTAAGTAGGTGATTACGCTATTGCTTATGCGGCATCTTTTTTGATATTAGAAGCATGCCCTTGTGATGTCTAAAAGATATGGAGACTACATGTATAAAAGTGTAGAACTTACCAAGAGTGGACTGTAATACTCTCAACCTACGCATAGGCCTGTAGATTCGACTCGGTTAATTACTTTCAATCTCATAAAAAAAAAAAAAAGCCGAGAGTATCATTATTCGCTCCAGCCTCTCCTGTTATAAGACCTTGTAATTAGAGCCGCCTTGTTGGTAGCGCGGCGATTGCCCTATGATGAGATAGTGGTGGAAACGGATTCTTGTATTGTATGCAAAGCTGTGGCTTATATAATACTATTAATTAGGAGTTGTAAACGAACTGAGCTACTCGTGAGCTATTCGAGATCGGCTCGATGACTACTCGAACTCGGCTTGATTTTAACGAGTTCAAACTCGAGCTTGTAATAAGTTACTTCCTCTGTCCCTTTTTTATTGACGTTTTAACAAGTTAGATTTGTCCCAAAAATAGTGTCGCATTGGTATATTTTGTGAGCATTAAATGATCTTTTTCCTATTTTATCCTTTATTCTCATGAAGCCAGATTTATTATTGGGTCTAATCCTTTCCTAAATAAGGGGTAATTTAGTATTAATCTAGTATAAGATTCTTAAATTTATAGCTATTAAATGCATTTCTTAATAATCGTGTTGAATCCTTAAACGACAATAAAAAAGGGACAGAGGGAGTAACTCGTTAGGCTCGCGAGCCTTAACGAGCTTTAGTGTTTTTATAAAGACTTTTTTTTCATATATAAATATCTGAGTCATTTATTATTCAGTTAGGCCTACTTTTTTTGTTGATATAATACTTAGGCCTACTTATAATTTGGACTCTTCAATCTTTTCTCTAAGCTCAATTTCATTTACTCTCTTATTAAGCTAAATGATCTAAATTTAAGTAAACTAAATCCTAAAACTGATGTTCTGTCCTTTGGACGAAAAAAAAGAAAAAAGAAAACTGCTCTCTTTCGCACAACTTTAGCCCTCCTTCGCCCCCACGCCCACAACACCTCCGCATCCAACTCGCCGCCGTCAACGATTACCCCCTGCAACCCATACTCCTCCCCATATCCTTGCAGATCTGTCTACCTATCCTTATCCCAGTTCTTCAACAACCAACTTAATAACTATCGTTCGATGCCGGTGAATACAGTCCGAACCACTAGTGTGAAAGATAGTGACGGAGCCGTCAGTGAAAGAGACAACGAGGGCACAAAAGTAGCCTTGTCTTAGTCTTGTGTTTTCTTTGGTATGTCAATTTTAGTGTCTCTTTGGAATTTGGAATTGTTTTGCTATGAATCCGTGGAGGCTTAGTGTGGATTGGGGAATTTGGAATTGTGTTGCTGTGAATCCATGGAGGCTTAGTGTGAATTGGGGAGGAAGGATTGGCACATGGGTAAACAGGTAATCGAGCCTAATCGAGCCAAGCTCGAACATGGTTTTTTGTTAACAAGTTCGAGCTCAAGCTTGCATATCAAAACTCGATCGAGCTCGAGCCTAATTTTTTCTTAACGAGCTCGAGTCGAGTTTGCCAATAGTCTGCTCAACTCAGCTTGCTTACACCCCTACTACCAATGTCTGATGCTCGACTCAGCTTGCTTACGCCCTACTACCAATGTCTAATATTACTACCGTAATAATTTACATCACCGTTGTAAAATTAATTTAATAGATTATGGTTTACTGGAATGAAGCGGTTGTAAAATTAATTTAATAGATTATGGTTTACTGGAATGAAGCTAAATCAATAAGATAATGATAAATCCAAATGAAGTATTCCTTGTTTCAATTCTGGAAAAGAGTAGACTACAGGACTGATAACTAAAAGAAAATACTAGAAGGAAATAACAGTAAGAAGGGAGGTGAGAGGGTTGAGAATCTTCTATAACCAAATCCATAACCCCTACGTTTGCTTTGCTCCTATTTATATAGTTGTCCTTCCCATGTTTGCTCACTATACTAGGCTATTCCACGATATAATCCTACAACTTTCTAGAAGTATGCCTCGCCTTATTACTCCTCCTAAAAGTCTCGTGCTGCTGCAGCTTGGGCTTCAGAATTAGAAGTTTCAATGGTCTATTCTTCACTTTGGGCTTTGTAAACTGCAATTCCACTAGCACTTTTAATATCCAAGCCCGTGTTCATAACATTACTCCCATCCCGAAAATGAACCTTGTCCGCAAGGTTCAAGGTAAGTAAATTGTGCCGTCGCTGCCCATGTTGCTCCCTGGTGGCCGAAGGGGCAGCCTGTAATGGAAGACTGTCCCAATATACAAACCTTGGTTTGGTACTTGTCAGCTGTATCAACAGGTGCTTGTGGAAGCATTGAAAATGAGAAGTGAGAGGGATTAACACCTCATGCAGATGGAGCTGCAAAAGATCAACAAATTGAAAAACGCAGCAAAAGGTGATTACAGTAAACTGGGTAGCAATGTGCCTGGAGATGTAAATCAACATTGAATAGATGTGAGGCACTCCAAGAAGCTTGAGCTTATAAGCAACTTCTCCCACACATTGAAGCTTCGGAGACAGATCAAAGAAACGGCTTCTTAACTTGTTGTGGCATTGGAAATGAACTGAACACTTGTAAGAAGAGTGGAGCTCAAGAAAAACACATTTGCCTACTTGAAAAATGATATTCGTACTAAGTTTATAGTCAAACATTGTCAAGTGATATTGATCTTGCTGCCACTGCCATTAGAGAGATTAACACCTCATGATGATTGAGCTTGTGAGCTCCCAAATAAGCACCTCTGGAGTATCCCTTAATATAGCCTGACTCAATGGAAAAAACAAGTGCACAAAGGATGTCTAAAAGAATTAGTTTACCAGCAACTTGAGAGAAGTTACAAGAATCGTATCCATCCCATGGTAGCATAATCATAAGTAGAAAAAGAACTTCTTGCACAATATAGGACGTTGGCTCCAACCAATAACAAATAATACTAGATTCTTTGGCATAGAGTTCACCAAAACTATTAAATGCCACCTGTTGGAATAAAAGAACCTCCCTTGTCCATGCCATATTTGCACCAAGATGCATGAATTGACATTGAGACGTAGCATATCCAAGGACATGAGCAAGAGTAGACAACCAATACACTCCCAAATCCAATTCTAATTCTTGAATTGTTAATAAAAGCCAGCTAATAGAAATGAAGACCTGTTGCATAGTGTCAATATAAGACATCCATTCCCCTCCTCCAACAACTATGACTACGAAATTAAGAGGTCGTTCAGCAATGAGGTGCAACAAGTTTACCATGTGAGTGTGCACAAATTGAGAGGTATTAGCCTCGTCGAGTAATCCATATATAGGATAACCATTGACACTAATAGAACAGTTGCCCGCCACTATATAATAAGAAGGATCAAATTGATCATGTATTTCCTTTAGCCCAAAAGCACTAAGAACCGCAATAGAGGAGGAAACTAGTGGCTCCGGTTCTAATGAGGCCAGTGGATCGCCATCATCTACAAGAAAAAGAAATTGGGGTAGAGCTTGACACCTGGGATTGTGGTTGTACTTTTCGTCACAAGTAGAATAGAATCCACAAAATCTTTGGGCTCTCTTTAGAGCAGCTGTAGCAAGGAGTTTTCCGAAGGGAAGCTGGTGTAATGTAGGAAAATTGCAGGGGAAAGTAAAGAACGGTAAAAAGGGAATTGATTCAGACTTGGATAATGGAGAGGGAAAGGTACTCACTACTTGGTTTACAAGATCATGTCCCAAAATTGTACGGTGATCCTGTCCCAAAGTTATACGGTGCTCATGTACACGAGCCAAACCAAACACATTTACTAGCTCAATATGTTTGGAAAGCGTGACCTTAGTGGTGATTGTTTGCTGCAACTGAACTGGATGACCCTCAAAACATTCCAAGTCGTCAGAAGGAAAATGTTGAATAAGTGTTTCAGGCAAAGAATCCCCGCCCACTAGGTGTTTGTGTTTATGCAAATATGAAAACTCAAAGGGAGTGGGCTGAGGGAAATCACAAAGGCCATAATCAATAGCAGAATTAGTAGGCAGAATAGAATGATCTCCGCAGGGGACAACATCAGGTGGAAGTTGAGCTTCTGGTATGGAAAACGACGATAATTTTTCTGCAACCTACTTGAGCAGCTCTTTGATATCCGACACATCCTTACACAACTGCGTTTGTGATTCATGAAGAGCTTTCACAGATTCCTCCAAAACCGCGTAACGAGTGCTCTCCGCCATGGCAGCAGAGAGTCAATGAAAGCACCAATGGAATGAAGCTAAATCAATAAGATAATGATAAATCCAAAGGAAGTATTCCTTGTTTCAATTCTGGAAAAGAGTAGACTACAGGATTGATAACTAAAAGAAAATACTAAAAGGAAATAAAAGTAAGAAGGGAGGTGAGAGGGTTGAGAATCTTCTATAACCAAATCCATAACCCCTACGTTTGCTTTGCTCCTGTTTATATAGTTGTCCTTCCCATGTTTGCTCACTATGCTGGGCTATTCCACGATATAATCCTGCAACTTTCTAGAAGTATGCCTCGCCTTATTACTCCTCCTAAAAGTCTTGTGCTGCTGTAGCTTGGGCTTCAGAATTAGAAGCTTCAATGATCTATTCTTCACTTTGAACTTTGTAAACCGCAAGTCCACTAGCACTTTTAATATCTAAGTACGTGTTCATAACACTTAGTTGACAAATAATAATTTTTGCTTGGGCCAATTCAGGACAAGAAAACTAATTAACTCATTTCACAAATATATATGTGATCAACTGGATTTCTCGTTTTATTTTTCCATGCCGAACAAGATGCTCAACAAAAAAAAAAAAAAAAACCTCACAGCCCCCCATTGGCACTTTTCTTTTTGGGGTGTATTAATCACCCAATTCTAGAGCCAGTTTATCCACCTCGTTATACATATGTGGGCTGAATAGACCCAACCCAACCAAATACATAATAATGTCGTTGGAGTCTTGCAGCCCAACAGGCTTAAATCGAAGCCCAATTCTCCGTCATCAACAATTCTCTCCCATATAACAGAAGCAAGGAAGAGGGATTCCTATTAGAGAGATAAACCAGCTTTTTCTAGTGAAGCCATGCCACTCTTCTCCTCCTTAACAACGTTAACACCGGCAGCTTCACTGAATCCACCCATACCCTCCACATTTTTCCCGCCTCAATTAAATCTCATAATCCCCCGCCACCACCAAAATGACCCAAGAAGAACCGGCACTTCAAATTTCATCACCTGTTGCTCCAATTCCAACTCTTCATCGCCGACAACAACAACAACAAGAATCGGGCCTCGGGTGATTAAGAAGAGGAAGAGGTTGAGGAGGCAATACCCAGGTGAGGCCCAAGGCATTACTGAAGAGATGAGGTTTGTTGCCATGACTCTCCGTAACATCAAAGGCAAAAAGTACAAGTACACCACTCCTTCCACCGACACCGAGGATAGCGACGAGGATAGTAATGATAATATTGATAATAAGCCCCAAGCATCAGACGACGAGGTGTCGGGGAGCGAAGGGGAAGAAGATGGTGAGGAACAGAGTTGGGTGCCCAGTATGGAGGGGTTTGTCAAGTATCTTGTTGATAGCCAGCTTGTTTTTAGTACCATCGAGCGTATTGTGGACAAATACGACGATGTTTCTTGTGAGTCTACTTTTTCTTTGTTTCCTCTTAATTAGTTAATTCTTTATGTGGGTAAGTGAAAAGAAATGATTTTTTTTGCGTTGTTACTACTTGACATTGTTTTTTTTTTTTTTTTTGGTTGTGAATTGGGACTGTCTTGTGTGTTATTGCATGCTAAACTGCTAAGGTGATGAAATGACTGTAACGAATGACAATGCCATAGCAGGGCATTTGATACTGGCCTCACGAATGTAAAGTATTTTGTTGTTTTGAAATGTTATGGGAATGTGATGTTTAATTTTACAACTGCAGATGCCTATTTTAGGAAAACTGGACTGGAAAGGGCAGGGGGTCTTGCAAAAGACCTCGAGTGGCTTAGCCAGCAGGGTATTCTTGTTCCTGAAGCCAGTCATCCAGGGGTTTCTTATGCCCAGCACTTGGAGCTGCTAGCAAAGGAGAGTCCCCATTTGTTCCTCTGCCATTTCTACAATATCTATTTTGCGCATATTGCTGGTGGTCAAGTGATATCAAGACAGGTGCTTCTTTTCTGCCCCACCATTTTTTTCTATGAGCCATGTTTATGGTAGACGAAAGCATGCGTTGCAGAGTTTCCACATTCTAGCTATAAACCTGTTTTTCACCTTGGTACCGTAGAAATTTAGGAGATAAGGTTCAATTTGAGTTCCTTTTGGGACAGATTTAAGAACAGCATCTTGTCAACAACCTTTTCAGTTCATGAATTAAGTCCAAGAAGTAACAATAAAGTGCCGGTTAAAGAAATGTGTACATTAGCGGGAAGGTGGAAGTAGTCCCCATTGGGAAGGAGTTGAGGGATAGCTGTCACTAAGATTGTCTCATCGTATGTTGGACCGAGGATGCTGTAGTGAAAAGGGGAAACCAATTGAAGCATGTAGGGAAGAAGAAGCAGCCAAAAGATTAGATGCCAGTAATGGAAAATCTGGACTGAAAACAGCTGATAGTGGATCTCATTCATGATATAACTGACCATAGCAGAAGCATTTAGGTAGCCTGGACCTGATAAATAGTTGAGTTCTTTTGTGGTAATGCGCATTGCTGTTGATCTGACCTATAACAATTTGAAGGGGGATAGAACTTTACTGTAATAGGGTGGACCATGAGTTGTGCTCTTCATTTGTAACTGCTGGGTGGAATCTAGGAGTTACACCTGAAGGTTAACTGTAGATGACATACCTGTGACACTATTTAGCATGAATAGGACTTGTTGGTTTTCATTCCACAGATTAGCCATGGTCTTTGTTTTCGTTAATCTTCGCGACTTTTCCGATCCATACATAGGGGTTCAAAATTTCTAAGCCAGTTCAATCTCCTTTATCTTGATTGATAATTGTTTTTAAGGTTTCTGAGAAGCTCTTGGAAGGGAGAGAGTTGGAGTTCTGCAGATGGGAAGGAGACGTCCAAGAACTGTTGAAAGGTGTAAGAGGGAAGCTGAACATGGTTGGGGAGGTAGATCTTCTGAGTCCCTCACGTATGATTGCATCTATATTCTCTGAGTGAAACATGTCATTGTTCTCATCAATTTGATGCTTACAGCACTGGACTCGAGATGATAAAAACAAGTGCTTGAAAGAAACAACGATCGCATATAAGAGTCTGGGGAAGATAGTTCGGTTGATCATCTTGTGAAGCGAAAACTACATTTTTGTCATGATAAGGGTGCATTTTTCTCATTTCCCTCCTCATATTTGATTCTCAACTGGCACAATGAATAGCTTGTTTCCGTTTGTTTACCTTGTGGCTACGCTCCTGTTGTGTACCAGCTCAATCATTATCCCAAGGTGTGGACTCACTGACCAACGAGATTGGAAAACGGAGTTAAAAGGAGCAGCTCCTTTATATACATGCTGTTCCTTTTTGATGTGGTGTTGTACTCAAAATGATCATGCTTGGCTCCGGTCTTCATCACCTAGCTAATTCTGGTGGCCAATCTCTTTAAAGGCTTTGTTGTTAAGCCTTGTCCCTCGCCTTAGCGTTCGGGTGACATCCACAGATAGGTATAATGCTTGGTGAGGTTGAGTTTGTTCCTTGTTTTAGTGATCCCAGTGGATGTGAGGGTTAGCTTTGGAACTCGTATTGTCTAACTGAACGAAGTTGGAAGACTGGATGATGATGATTTTCTGGAAACTTTATTGCAATAACCTGATGTTTGTGTCGGTGCATCAGTTTTTCCAATGTTCATATCTCGTGGGGAATGGGACAATGTCATTTATCTATTAATGGGGAAGCTAATTGGCAATTTTATCCATGTAATCGTGGGACTGGGAGGAACCTTCTATGCACTCGGGACAACAACTACTAGTCGGCTACCAACTGGAAATGGCTTTAGCTTGGCATCTGGCAAAGATCATTTCCAACTCATTGGCCCATAGCGGAACATATCAAGTCAATACAATGCCTTTATACCATCATCCAACCAACGTGAATTGCATTAACTTTAGAAAAATATTTTCTCCATGGACATTGAAAAATGGGATGCACGTCCTACGCCGGTCTTTTGTATTTTTCGGCATCGTTTTTGTCAATGTATGGAATATTTTTAGCTGACTAAGGAGGTGCTTTTGACGTTCCATCTAGGCATGACAAATGACAAAATGATGCAAAGTTTTATATGTTGGGACCGAAGAATCCATTTTACAGAACAGAAATCAAAGCTATGTACTAGTAGTAGTAGTTGGGCGATAGAAAGGCAAAACTTACCTAATAATTAATGCTGAAATAGTTAATATTATATCAATAGATTTGTTTTGTCAATGTTATTGTCTACTGAGGCTACAGAAAAGTCCAAGCGAGTTAATAGTGGCTATGCATGCATTAATAATGGCTAGAATATTCAATGTCTTAGAAAAGAGCCATCAACATCTAGTGGTTGCTTGCGTGGTCTCTGTACTTAGCTTTGTCAAATGCTCTGCAATCAGTACCCTTTTTAAATTTACTTTTTTGAAGTTTCATCAATGGATTCTTTGAAATGCTGGCTCCCACTATATCACACAAATGCACGACAAGATCTGAGCAACGTGTTATGACATGGCACAAAGAAAAAGAACAACTGCTCAAGAACACCAAGTTGTACATTACAAACTTCTCCAGGAGGAAAATCTTTAAGAATTTGGTGCCAATGCCTTTTGTGTACATGTTTTTTTATCTTACTGAAGAATGACAGAAGAGCTGTGTTTCTTCAACAAGGTGTGTTAAACTATATTAAAGTTTATTAGTTTCATTTTTTATTTCTTCTTGTTGTAGATTCTCGAAATGCTTTTATATGGTCTTGTAGTTCTGTTGTTTTCCGGTTTTTGATTAAAGGATATCTGCTTGTATAGTATTGTAGAACGTAGCATGGTGCAAGAAAGAATAATGTTGTCCATGAGTTTTATATTTTTTGGATTGTAATAATATGCATATGATTTTATCTGATTTTTTCACACTCTGACTATTTCTATCGCCTTGTTTCTCTCAAACTGATCTAACAGAATAAAACGCAAATCCTCCCCAACTTTGTTATTTTCTGTGTCTTCTACTGTCTTCATGGATTGTAATAGATGGAAGACAATGTAAGATCCCCATCTCTACCAGTAACTAGTTTTTTTTTTTTTTTTCCTGGATATCATTTTACATATATTGTGTATGTTGTCTGCAACAAATATGTTAAAAATTCATAACTTTGTCTAACATTCGGGTAACGTTTGAAATTCCAGAGTTCATTGGTCATTAAGGCTCCAAAGAAATCTCCACTAGCACTGAGATTGGTGGTCTTGGCATTTGCTATGGTTTGTGGAGTCTATATCTGCTCGATATGCATAAAGCAGATAAGCCCTCACACAACAACGGCCAATTTCATGAACATCAGAGTATTCGACCAGCCATGCAACACTTCTGGCATCAAGCCAGAGGATATGCCTTATGTGCATTTCCCCAACCCTGAAACATTTAGCAGGTAGGTAGAATAGGCTTACCCAATTTGCTACATTACCTTGATTGAGTTATGATGTTTTCTTAGAAAAGTCAGTTGGATGCATTTGCAGGGAGGAATGTGCCTGCAATCCTGTCAGGGACTTTGCGATTTTATCGATGCAGAGATCAGGAAGTGGATGGTTTGAGACATTGCTGAATAGCCACATTAATGTTAGCTCTAATGGAGAAATTTTTGGGTCCAAAGCTAGAAGGGCAAATATTTCTGCCATCACACAAACACTGGATAAGATATACAATCTTGACTGGTTCAGTAGTGCTTCTAAGAACGAGTGTAATGCTGCAGTTGGGCTGAAATGGATGCTTAATCAGGTGAGTGACATTAATTTAATGCTAAAAGTTCTGATGTAAAAGAGGCTGTTGTAAAGTTTACAATTTGGGTCTTTTTCATAGTGCAAATCTCGATCTGCTTTCCTTGAGGATTGCTCCATTATCTGTCTATGAATAAGACACAGGTACAGTCTAGTAGACCTAAATGCTGGTTATCAATCTAAAATAAGTGAGGGTGAGATGGTGAAGATGCTAGGATCTCAGAGCTTTCTACTTTATTGCTGTGCGCGTGAACTTCTCTTGATTGAGTTTAAAGAAGTAACCTTATAGCCAGTTTGAGAGGTACAAATGTGGAAGTGGTATGTGCCTAGCTTCTTTACATTTACTAGATGTAAATGTTCATGAAGGGGAAGATATAATTAGAGGATAATATTCATTTTTGGTCAGGATAGCCACAGTGAAAGTTCCTCCTTAACATAAGTAAGAGCATTGAAGTCTCTCTGTAGTAAATCCTGTCATTTAGAAAACTTGCATCACAACCTTTCATTCTTTTCTCTTTTTCTTTTCTTTTCAATGCGTGTCTGTCTGTCTTAACTGTTTATAAAGCATCTATTATTTTGCAGGGAGTGTTGGAACATCACGAAGGTATAGTTGAGTACTTCAAAAAGAATGGAGTTCATGCCATATTTCTCTTCAGAAGAAATTTGCTGCGCAGAATGATATCAGTGATGGCAAATTCCTATGACAAAAGTAACAAGCCGTTGAATGGAACTCACAAGTCTCATGTGCATTCTTCAACCGAGGTAACAACGCCACTTCTCCCTCACCCTTACCATTTGCACAAGTGCTTTGTTTTTCAAAACTTGGCTTAAAGATTACAAGCATTGCAGGCCAAAGTACTAGCAAAATACAAGCCAACAATAAATGCCACAACCCTGATGGCTGAACTCAAGCATGTGGATGATAGAGCTGCCAGAGCTATTGGGTACTTCAAGACCACTCGCCACATTGTCGTCTACTACGAAGATGTTGTCAAAAACCCAAGCGTAAGGCTATCGTTTTCACTCAATAGAGACCCTTCTCAGTGTATACTAGTAACATGGCCAGAATATCTGCACAGTTCTTAGTGGAATTTCTCTTGCAGAAACTAAGAGAAGTTCAAGCTTTTCTGGGATTGCCCTATAGAGACTTGACAAGCCGTCAGGTTAAGATACACAGCGGGCCCTTGTCGAACACAGTAGAAAACTGGGAGGATGTCCAAAAACTATTGGAAGGAACAAAGTATGAGAGCTTCCTTCGTGCGGATTATTAAAGTAGGTCAACTTAGGAGGAGAGCTTGTAAATAACAGCTTCCGTTTATCAGTTTTTGCCGACAGAAGTATTCACTGACCTTTTTGCTGCAGCAAGAACCAGACGCTGTCCTTGTCTCAAGAGTTGGGTTCCCCTTTCTCATTTATATTTCCACTCGTTTTGTAGCAGTCAGAGTTAGCCTGTGTTCTTAGCATTGGAACTCCGATATTCTTTTATTGATTTGTACTAGGCAAGATAAATTAATTGTTCTTAGTTTTTCTTCCAGACCCTGCAATGCACAAAGTTAGTCCCTTTTTTTTTTTTTCTGAAAGTAAATCAATGCCATTGCTCCAGTCTGGGAAAAAAAATCCTGAAACAAGGACAAAACTGCGGCTCCATTAAAATATGAGTAGTTGATTAAAAATTTAGTTCCTCAACTTGGGAGTTCTTTTCTACATAACTCATGTCAGAGATATACTCCATGATTTCGCAGAGAATTAACTTAAAACTAATCCCAATTTTTACATTGATCAACCTTATGAGGCAACCATGTTTAGCGAGAGCCCTTAAAAGTGATTGTACTTCGCTGGACACGAAAGCAAGATGGAAAGAGCACACTTGAAAACCTGGAAAGTATATTAATACTTCAAGACAGAGTACACAAGCAGCTCTAAAAATAGGTAATTTGCCTTGTACTTGGAAATAGTGAGTTCCACAGAGATAAACCCAGCAGACCAAACACCACAATCATTCCTGCAAATTCTCATGAACCAATAACCCAACAATCAAATTGGCAAAAGCAGGCCGTTGTTTCGCTTGAGTTCTTACCCAATGAGGAAATGCCACGTTTCACAGGGATCTGGTACTTTGGGCGCCCGGGAGAATCTTGGGGGGTGGAATCTTGGAAATTTCAGTTAATTCCCGCCAAATCGAACTAACTCCTGTAACACAGATAACCGTCGTCAATCCCCTGTAACTCCTGTAACTAATCCAAGAAACGAAGCAGTAGCAGCATCCCCTTTATAATAGCCATCACCCACACCCATCTCTCACTTCTCTTCACCAGGAAAAAATATTGTTCACCGTCATCATACAAATCCACACTTTCTCTGTTTTTCTTTCTAGTGCCACCATGAAGATAACTGTGAACCCCCCCCAGACGCCCGCATCTTCCTGGTGGAGGTAGAGCTCCACCCCAACCAGAACCAAACCATTCACACCACCGTGACCTCCTCTACCACCGTCGTTGACCAGTGGCTCGATGAAACCCTCGCCTTGCACCACGATAAGACCCGCGACGAGCTCGTCATGGGCCTAAACGTCCATCCCATCCCCAACAAAGACACCTCCACCAAATCCAACACACCCTCCTCCCCTTCTTGTTTCTCCTCCACCTCCTACTTCTCCCCATCCTCCTCCTCCCCCTCTCCGGCGGAAAGGACTGGCTCACCTTTAAGCTGGTTTAAGGGTTTCTTCGGGGAGGAGCCACAGCAGGAGGAACCCGAGGAGCCGGAAGTCTACGCCCTCTGCATCCACAACCGCTGCCTTATCCTCGAACTCATGAAGCCCAGTACGCTCCCACCATCACTGGCCAGATTGATTTTCCACGGCCGAGGCATAACCTTCGTTGGCTTCTGGGATGATGATCGTCATGAGGTACATTTACCACTGAAATTGGTTCACCGGCTGTTTAATCTGCGTGAGATAGCGGCGGAGAGGTTGGAGGGGTTCCGTCGGGAGATGTCGAGGGATGAGCTGATCCAGAAAGTGTTTTAGGTTGAAGGGTTCAATGGAGAAGAAGGGGTTCCTACTGATGAGCTGGAAATGATTGGGTACGCTTGTGCTGACGCTGCTTTCTGCTTCTTCATGGGAAACGAGCTGGAAGCCTGGAGCTATGACCGGCCAAGTCCAATTGATTGATCTCATGATGATTATCTTTCGATCGTTGATTGCGTTTACAACAAACAATATGAGTCTGGGTTTCTTTGATTGCTTTTAGAATGTCATCAGTTTCTTCTTTAGTTGGTGGGTTTCGTTGATTGCTTTTAGAATTCTTGCTTGATTTTCACTCTGAACTCTGGTATGGGTATGGCGGCATTCACTGGTTTCCTATGGACCGTTTCTTTGTATTCATTCCAGTTCCTCTCTGTCCTTTAGTCTTTGTAGCAATGGCAGTCATGAGTATCATGTTATATTTTCATCTGCCCAATTCTTCAATCTTGATCAATGATGAGAAATAATGATTAGATCCATTAATGCAATTAAGTGATCAACTTTTGTGCCAAGCCTGGTTATTTTCATTTTCTTCGTTAATTTGCGTGGCTGACACCGATTAGATGTATTTCAAGTCTTTTAGCACATCTTTAATATCTAGGTATAGCTCTGTTCCAGATTTCATTTTCTTCGTGATAATATCAATAATCTGTCTCGAGTACCCAACTTTTGTAGGTTGAAAATTGGCTCTAAATGTAACTAGTTAACTGACAATAATCATTGATTCAACGTCCGCAAATGGCAGGGCCTGGCTATACATTTAACTAGCATATTGTGTTGGTATTGAAAATAACCCAGACGGGCTTTCATTTGCATAGAAAGGATTAAAAGAACAACAAAAAACACGTGAAATTAAACAACAACAAAAAAGTTGCCAGTCGTAATTTAATAACGGAATGCAAGACAATCGGGAATTATTTCGGTACAGCTATCATTCTATCATAAAATCGTTAACCCTCTTTTTAAATGATCAAATTAATTAATCACTTGCTAACAGTTTCATACGTGACAATTTCTGGGGCAACCATGTTTAGCGAGAGCACGTTCTTGACGATGAATCGATTTGATAGGTCCGATATTGTTACTCATAATATTGATCCATTTTAATAGCATTGAGATGGAATTTATCTTAATTGAATAATTTTGCTTATTGAATTTAGAGGCGATATGAACAAGAGGCTTCGAAAAAACTAGTGTTTTCTGAATTATATGAAGCCAATAAACAAACAGCAAATAAGTGACTGTACCCAAAAGAGGCTTATTGGAGGGCAATTCAAAATACTCGGGCCCCGCACAAAAATCAGGGGCTAAGGAAGTGAGCTAGTGTATTTGCCTCCTTATGTAGAAAATTTATGGACCAAAAGACGGGATTTTGATAGCTATAGAACACGATGGATTTGTCCTCTAATTGGTGGGTTTGTTTGATTGCTTCATTAGCGACTTTGGTACGTACAGTAATTCTTGCAAGATTTCACAGTGAACTCTGATATGGTACGTAGTGGGTTGGATTAATATCGATATACAGTTCTTTGCATTCTTTCCTGTTCAATTCATTTATTTAGTCTTATTTGTTTTCATCTCCCTTCCTGAATGTTGATCAATCAGTGTCTTCACTCAGATGAATAAGAATGTGAGCTTTATGCAATTGAAGCACTAGTAAATTCTAGCATGTTTTTTAGAACAACTTCTCATGGTGAGGAGTGAGGGATTAACTATTTGGCATTACCTATTTGTTCATTTGTGAAGTGATACTCCATTATGCTTGTATTCGTTGTTATTATGGGCCTCATTTTTTTTTTTTTGTCTGAGAAGTCTTTTGGATTGGCAGGTGTTAAACATACATTAAAATTCACACACACATTTGGGAGATTTGGAGTTCTACCTATAAAGTGTACTGAACAAACCCGTTTTCTGAAACCAAAAAGTCAAAATCGCTGCCAAAATATTGAATTCTGTTGTGAATAAATGGGAGAAGAAGGAGAAGATATGAGAGGAATAGAAATTTTCCGGTGAGGGGGAGAGAATTCCGGTGAGCTCCCGGTGAGGTCAGGCTTCAACCGGTTTTTCATTTTCTATCTCATTTCTCATTTCTTACAACATATATATAATAAATTTTAGTATGTATTTGGTATGTATCACAATGACATACATACAAGTATAAATACATTGTTTTATAACACTCCCTCTTGGATGTCATTGTGTTGATGGGTAGAATACGCCTTGGGGATACTGCCTCATTAAAAACCTTACCAAGAAAAACCCAGTGGGATAAAAACTTGGTGAAGAAAAAAAGAGTGCAATGCGTATTCTTCTCCCCCTCATATTGGCCTCCATTGATTGCTTGATGCTCCCCCTCATTTTGGCCTCCATAGATTTCCTGATATCGTTGCGTGCCGATCGTCCTTGTCAGCTTCTGGTGATGTGTATTTTGTCAGATTGCTTTTGGTACATCTTTACTTCAATTGGACAGATTTGGCAGCATAATCTTCATAATTTTGTCGTTGGAGCGTCTTTCTTCCCATCTTGCTTTTGTAGCCCCGATGATATTGCAATATCATGTGTAAAGTTGTGGTTGATGTCCGTCTCTGCCTTATATGGACTGAATAAGGGATCTACATTTGCAAATTCAGCTTTACTCTCTTTCGGGTTTACTGGATTACACATTTGTTATTTCCCGAAGATAAGAGCAAATACATATCTTGCCAATAGGCTTAAATCAAAAGCTTCAGGCTTTTATGTTACAAGCAATGTAAATTGCACTTCGACAAGGTACTTCAGGACCAGTCTAATAGCACGGTATTTGAAAACCTCTTCTGGAGTTCCAATTACTAAACATATAGATATAAACATAAAATTTATTCATACTCAAAAATAATTTAAACTCAATTTAATCTTTGTAATTTCCCGGGAATTAGTTGCTTCAGGCAACACGGATCCTTCAGGGATCTTCATGTATATTTCACAACTTATGGATCCATAGTAGGCTGTAAAAGCATTCATTCTTTTCATATAATGTCAGACTTATCAAAATAATTGCATCCACCACAGGGGAGTATATCTTCTCATAATTAATACCTGGTCATTTGGGTAAAACTTTGTGCCATGAACCGTGCTTTATATCTCATATTCTTTCCCGCACAAATTCCCATTTTATGACCAGTTGAATTTTACACCTTCTAGTGTATGGACTGCAGGTCCGGAAATTTCTCGCTTCGAGCGAGTCTAACACAGCCTTTAATCATGTTTCTCTATTTTGGCCAATCATA
>JAKUCV010005595.1:4855-41491 GCA_028386065.3 Turnera subulata | reverse complement strand
CATCTCAGCTCTTGCAGAGCGTAAATATTTTACTCTTCTAGAGCACGTTATACTACAATAAAACTTATGCTCTTCCGGAGCTTAATATATACTCTTCTAGAGCGTAATAAACTTATGCTCTTCTAGAGCATATTAATCCTCTTCTCATTTTTAGGTTGTACAATCATATATTACTTATGAATAATTTCCATTCTATTAAATACAGAATATGTCACGCATTGTCTTCAGGACAAATGCCAGAGTTATTAAAACAGTGGCTTCATGTTCATATTAAGAATTTAATAATAACATGCATGTAATTATAATAATTAATAATATAAGTTAAACATAAAATAAGAACATTCAATATTAGCTTATACCTTCAGGGTATATTGGCATCCACACATATAATTCTCCCCCTGTGGATGTCAATTTCGCATAGTCTTCGGGACTAAAAACGTAAGGCATTATTCGAGAGACAATTATAAATTACTGAAAAGTAAATAAAATAGATCGTAACGCGTAATAATATAAATTGAACATAAAATAAATTGTATATAAAATGAATTGCTCCTTCAGGGTAAGCAAGTATAATATCAATATCCATCTTCGTGATGGTCATACAATATCCATCTTCTTGATGGTTATACAATGTCCACCTTCTGGTGGTTTATGTTTTTATTCTTAATTTCCTTTTGAAGGATCTTCAGGATCTTTTGAACGGTAAGACTTCGAGCCTTCGTTGTATTTTCCTTTATTGAGTCTGCTGGACTCTTATATTTAGTCTACCAGACTATTATCATATAAATTCTTGTTCTCATTTAATACCCATAACAAATTTCTTTCGGAAATTTTGAGGGTCTTAAATTCAATCATAATTTAATAAGTAAATGCTTAATTAAAATAAATAAGCAAGGGGCCTATAATAAAGTACCCCAAGTAAAATAAATGACAGAAAATTAAATGATGGGCCTAGTACGAGCCCATATTAAGCATAAAATTAAAGGCAAGGTAATTAAATACAATGGGCCCTTTTATAGCCCAATTAAAAATAAATGCCTGAAAATTAAATGCGATGGGCCTTTCTATTAATTAGCCCAATAAAAATTAAATTGCTGAAAAATAAATGCAATGGGCCTATAGCGAACCCAATAAAATTAAATTGCAGCAAAATAAAAGCGATGGGCCTTATACGAGCCCAATTAAAAATGTAAAGAAATAGGCGGCTTAGCCGGCCATTATGGGCCTTTCATGAGCCCAAATAAAATATAAATAAAATTAAAGGCATGAATTTAAATACAGTGGGCCCTTTGATAGTCCAATAGGAATTTAAATAAAAACAAAAAAAATATGCTTACTCGATAAATCTTTCAGCAATAATATATATAATATACATTACTAATATCCGGTTACATTTCCGGTATGTATATGCCATTAGCCTTCTGGGCTTGGCGGGGAAAAACCCAAGGCGTCGGATTCCGATCGAACACTTCGGGGTTTGTCGGATCGGCCAAAAACGCTATTCACGGTTGCCAGATCGGTCAAAATTGCTATTCATGGTCACCGAAAATTACTATTCACGCCTTCCGGACTTGCCGGGAAATAACCTGAGGTATAAAATTCCGGCCAAACACTTCGGGGTTCGCCGGGAAAAATTCGAGGCGTTCGGATTTTGGTCAAAATTACTATTCACGATCAAAATCACGAGGTCTCAAATTCCGGCCAAACACTTCTGGGTTTGCCGGTTTCCGGCCAGAATCACTATTTACGGTGGTCGGAAATTACTATTCACCGTGCCGGATTATTTTGCCGAGGCATCAAATGACGGCCAAACACTTCTGGGTTTGCCGGATTCCGATCAAAATCATTATTCACGGTAGCCGGAAAGTACTATTCACATGGCCGGATCTCACCATGAGCTCACAATTCATTAAATTATCCATAAACAATATTAATTAAACAATTATTCATTTCGTGTATGACCAAATTGGATAAATAAATTATTTAAGGATTAAATTGCAGGGACTTACCTGCATAAAACCGAAAACGCGAGGTACTAAAGTGCAAAATCGTCATCTCCTTCAAGTTTCCCGCAGCTCCACCATCTTCTCCTCGGCGCGGCGGCGACAGGCACGGGAGGAGGGCGAGGTCGGGTCGTCGGCTGCGTGCGACGCTTGGCTCCTCTCTGGTGGTTGCTGCAGATCGATGCAGCGTCGTCGCAAGGGAGGAGCTGCAGATCGGGTCGCGGCGTCGTCGGCTTCTGCTCGGCAAAGCAGCGGCGGAACGAAGCTGCAGGTGGCGGTCAGTGTGAGCAGCGGCGCGATCGCCACTGGTGGCGCGGCAAAAAGGGAAGACAGTTGCGGTCGCGGCCGGTGGTGGTGAGGAGGAGCACCGCGACGCGAGGGAGGCCAGACCCGTCTGGACTCGCCGGGTTGCCGGATCTCGCAGCGGGTCAGAGGACGCTGACGGCGCGTCCGGCGGCGGAGGGAGGTGTTGAAGACGGCGGCGCGTCGGCGACATCGTGAGGAACACGATGGTGTGGGTGGTGTCGTGGACGGCGTCGGGTTGTCCTCGCCGGCGGCGGTGAACAGTGCCGGCCGGAGCATTTTTCTCTTTTTTTTTTTATTTTTTTTCTTTCTTTTTCGGTTTTCAGCGAAACGAAACGATGCTCGGGTAGAGAACGTTCGTGCTGATAACGTGTTGTGAATAAATGGGAGAAGAAGGAGAAGATATGAGAGGAATAGAAATTTTCCGGTGAGGGGGAGAGAATTCCGGTGAGGTCAGGCTTCAACCGGTTTTTCATTTTCTATCTCATTTCTCATTTCTTACAACATATATATAATAAATTTTAGTATGTATTTGGTATGTATCACAATGACATACATACAGGTATAAATATATTGTTTTATAACAAATTCGCCTTTATTCATGCTCCCTCTAGATTCTTAATCTCTTGTGTTCTTATTAACTGCATAATCCAAGTTAATATTGCCCATAGGTCCAACTTAATTCTAAAAAAAAAAAATTCAAGGTGCAATTCCAAAAAAAAATTCTAGGTCCAATTTAATCCTAAAAAAAAACAGCAAAAAAAAGAGTCAAGGTGCAATTTGTGCAAGCAAGTAGTGGTAAATTGGATTGAATCCCTGTCAATCCCATGTTGAAAGATTTGAAAGAATACAGTTAGACCTATTTGGGCTCAAACAACAATAACCTGCCGAGGAGCCAGCCATTCCAAAATTTCTAGTATCACTTAATATCCAAAAGGCCTAACCTCGAAAAAGCCCAATAAGTCGCTCTGTTTATATGCTTCATACTAGATAATTCTCAGGGCCATCGATTCCTTTTCGAGTATTGCAGGCCTACAATTAAAGATTACTAGGTCCACAATGCCGTATCCGAGTTACTTCTCCGTGTGAACGCTCAAGGACTTGGGACTCATAACAATTAAATCATCAGATTTCGCGGGTGCTAATTATCCGCCAAACAAATGTGTTGAAACCATCTCCAAACCGAAAGAAAAAATAGCTGAAAAAGAGTGTTGCCTCAACTTGAGGATCTTTCGGAGGCTCCAAGAGCAATATGCAGGAATAGGTTAGCTCCACAAACTTCGATCTTGAAGGGAGTAGATATGCAACCAAGTCATTCAAAGAAAGCCAGCTTTCCAATAGCAAATTCTAGATATTTCTGGCAAAATAAACATTCCCTCCAATTTTTTTTGATGCCAAGTCCTCCTCCTTGTTTAAGGAGAGTAAAATCTTCCGAAGAAACCTTAACTTTCCGATAGAGGTGGCAAAATGGGTGTCCATGGGTATCCATGGGTTGGGTCATAATGGGTCATACCCATTTATACCAGTTTATCTATTTATGACCCATCAAGAAATTTAAATAGATATCCATATCTATTTAGACCCATTTAATGTGGGTATACCCATTTATCCATTTAGATCCATTTAATGTGGATATACTATTTACCTATATAATATTAATACTTAATATATATTTTTAGAATTTGTGTTTCAAGTTTTTTAACTTTATGAATATTAATCCGACCTAGTCCATATTAACCCGGCATAGCCAATACGAGCCTAACTAGGCCTAAATGAGAAGTGCTTGGTCGGATTTAAATTGGCCCATATGAGCCCAACCAGGTACGCATGGTTTGGGCTATGTTCGACCTACACTGGGCCCATCTAGGCCCACATGGGTTGCGTCGAGACGGGCCCAAATCGAGCCCATATTGGTTGGGCCAGGATGGGCCCACCAGGCCCTATTAGGCCCAAATGGGTTGGGCTCATCTTAGCCCATGTGAATAATTGAATTAGATTACTAATATATTCGTTCATACATATCTATTACCCAACCCATATAAACCCACTATTTTATGAGTTAAATAGATAAAATACCCATATAAACCCATTTAAATTTACACTGACATATTTAGACCCATTATCCATTTATATGTAGGTCAAGGTAACCTAATAGATACTCAACCCATTTTGCCACCTCTACTTTCCGACTAATAGAAGCATCATTAGACAAAAAAAACAAAAAAAGCTGAACATTGTTGCTCAATGTGGAAAAAGACTTTAGAAGGCTAAATAAAGACATTAGCCCAATATGTAGCTGAAATAAAAAAAATTGCAGTCTACCAACAAAAATCAAGAATTTAGCATTCCAGGAATTAATTCAGGCCAAGATTTTATCCATCAAGGCCCTACAACGGTAAAATTAACTTGCACATCTAACATACCTTACTTTTTTTTAGGATTAAATTTCAGCTCTTTGGTGTAAAAATCTTATAAAAATTGTGTGATGGTAATAACAGATTGCAGATTTCAAATCGGAGAAAATCATCGAGTTGTCCCCAAACCATAAGGGAGAAAATGAGATAAGGGAACACTTGGGACAATAGGGTAGTTGACCGTAGACCTGGCAATTTGTGTTGTCGTGTCGGGTTCGTGTCGGGTTGAACAGGTAATCGGGTTTCAAATCTTCAACCCGACCCGACCCATTTAATAATCGTGTCGTGTCGTGTCCAACCCGTTTATTATCGTGTCGGGTTCGGGTTGACCCGCGGGTTACCTATTAAGTCTAACAAGCCTAAAAATTAGTTTGAAATTTTTTTATTTTGCATATTTTTTGAGCAAATAGGTATATAATTAGATTTTGTCATATATTAAATAAAATTATAAATTGTAGAATCATAATATAATAATATTTTAAAGCATTTATAGAAATATTTTTGGATAATTTTAGTAACTTTAGCCTTAAATATTGAATAAGTCTTATATTAAATCAGTAAAATATCAATACCCTAAATATAATCGGGTCACAAACAGGTACCTATCGGGTTGGCGGGTCAACCCGCGACCTGACCTGCTTCTATTGTCTATTCACATTTTTCATCTTTGTTTCAACATTTTTCAGGCCTGTGTTATAAAATGGATAAACTGACGTGGTCCACATGACGAGTTTTTTTTCTTATGGTCAACTTTTTTGGCCTCATGGATGAAGCCCTTTGGCTGCGTGTACAATAGTTTCGTGACTTTGTGGGCAATTGTCTTTTGTGATTACAATCATTTTTTCACTTGTTTGATGAATATAGTTTTAAGTCATTGTGTTGTGCAGGTTTGAACTTGAAATGATTAGTTGGTTGGTTAGTGCTGCTGGCTCGGCGTGTGGAGCTTGTTGTTACTTTGGTAACTTGGCATGGCATGGCTTTCTGCCATAATTGCAGAACTCTCCTGCATAGATGTATTATGCTGAGAGGCTTTCTCTCTCGAGTACTCTAGTTTGATATAAAATTATTTACATTCTGTCAAAAAAAAGTGTAAGAATAGATCTTTTGTAGTTTGCAAACTTTATTTCGAACGAACCTGGTTCAGAATTACAGTCAAATGACAATTTAAATAGTAAAGATTTGTGAATGATGTATCATGCTGAAACTTATAAGAATCAGGATTGCTTTACAAGATGAATTAATGATTTGGGCGAGTAAGAGATTGATTGACATTTTCTACTTGAAATTGACCTAATTTTACATCCAATTGACCCTAATTAATTGAAATTCAGGGGGCTGACTTTAATCTTGCAAATATATATAAACAACAAGAATCAAATTGAAACTTATGAGGTAAATTAACCCAATTTTGTAAATACAGACATCTAACTGATTTAAGTTCAAACTCAGGAGCAATTGGACCAAAATTGAAATTGTTTTGATGAGATCGTTTGTTTGCATGCTCCAGAGGTTAATCTTTTCATATATTTTAACTCAAATACAATTGGTAGCAGCGCATAGATTGAAGAAAAGAGATTTAGATCAATTATACTTCCTAAAACCATCCAGGATGGTGTCCTAATCAAGAGAAAAATGCCATACCATGCAAAAAAGAAGAGCAAAACAAACACAACAGAAGCAAGATAAATTTAATGAAAAATACAATGATGCTCATTGCATATCAAGTGGCATGAGCAATTCCAGGATGATGTCCTAATGAAGAGAAAAATACCATACCATGCAAAAACGAAGAGCAAAAAAACACAAGAAAGCCAGATAAATTTAATGAAAAATCCTATGACGCTCAATGCATATCAAGTGTTATGCTTACTGGTTGAAGCGCCCCGACCCGTATTTACCGTACACAGTAAACACGTGCCGGAACTATGACAACCCAACCCAATAAAGCCCAACAATCAGTGTGTAAATCAATAAATTGGCCAACGGCCCAATAACAAAACTGAAAACCGGCCCTTCGGCCCAACATGGTACTCGTCACCCGAACCCCAGGGACATCAACAACAACAACCATCCGGCCCAATGGCCCAATCACAACATAAGCATAGCAGAAAACTCAACAATATGCACAGCGGAAGACTTATGACTCACATGATAACATATGCAAGCCCAATGCAACTAATGGATCCGAGACCTGTCTGAGGGTACGTTTCAGCTTGCCCGGTACGTTCCTGCACTACAAACAACTTATCCTACGGGATGAAACCCCGCAGGCGAGGGGTGAGTCCGAAGCGCTAACCGACGAAAGATAAACAGTGATATATAATCAACCATAATACTTTCGAAATAAACACAACAATCACAACAATAAGCTCAAACAATCACATCACAAGGATACTGCCATAACAACTATCACATACTACACAACAGACGAATCCAACTCAAACAACACATCAGAGGAAACCAACACGAACAACATAACAAAGGAAACCAACACAAACAACACGATAGAGGAATCCTACTAAATCATATCAAAGCCAAGACCAAATGAATACTTATTAATTTTATTACCAATTTTATCTTCCGGGCCCCGTCACTGGACAAGCTAGGGTCGTACCTGGTTGTTAACTAATTCTGGATGCCAGGCCCCACCACAATCCGGGATCAACATCCCCATATCACAAATCCGGGATCAACATCCCAATATCTCAAATCCGGGATCAACATCCCAATATCACAAATCCGGGATCAACATCCCAATATCACAAATCCGGGGTCAACCAACCAACAAACCCTCTGGCCATGACACCACAGAACTAGTCTCTAACCATCTAGTCGTACCACTACTTTCCAAGTGACAATTACATCATCTCAATTCAATTCCAATTTTCATTCCAATTTCCGTTATCCTTTTCCCAAATATCCACAATCAATAATTCAACATCATTCTCAACACATCATCCAAGAATCAATATCACAATCCAGTAATTACTCAACTTTTAATCATCACAGATTATTTCTCAGCTCAACCAGTCAACAATTTCATATCACTAAATACTCATATTTAACAGCTCAACGATTTCTCACAATATCACAAACCAATAGCACATTCCAGCAACATCATGGCAAAATCCACAGCAAATATATAGTAACAAAAATCATCAACAATTTCCACAGCAATCATATAACAGCCAACAATCGATACAACAGTTCAATCAATAACACACTCAAACACACTATTACGGGCACATATCAAGGTTTATCCATCCTCACCTGGTATGTCTCTGAAACTGCTATCCGGTCAACCCTTGATACCCTATATGTACATATAGGAACACAATAATCACTTATAATGCCCAACAAAATGATTATGCATGATGCCGGTTTGGAAATCGTTATACGGCTTGTCTTATATCCAATTTTTACTGTTTCCATTAATTTCTTTCATATGATATTAACCTCTTTATTCAATATACTATTTATACTTAATTTCAAATTAAAATCGAAACCGAGTTTCCTGTCGATATTCTAATTATACTTAATGTTAAATTAAAACCGAATCCGAACGTTCAAGCCGATATCCCGGCCCATTAGTCACTTAAGATAAGAGAATACATAGATACGTTGTACAAATTATCTGGCAGAAATTATATTCTTATAAATAACATACCCGATGGTAAAACATACTTTGGTCATAGAATAAATTCCATCCGGTTATGTATTTATAATTAACTTATATCTTCATAATTAATTCCAAAATGGTGTCTTTTCTTTTTAATCTATAGATTAATTCATTAACCATTGTTTTTAATTCATAATTTAATTCATTAACCATTTGTAATATCAAACGTCCTTCGGGTCCGTTATTAAATTTGTCTAAATCATGTGTCTCGGGAACATGGGCCTCTGCACGTTCGGCCCGTTTCCGAGTCCGTTGTGCAACCGAGCCCAAACCCGAGCCCAAGGTGTAGATGAGTCCGAGGAGTTACCAAAACAACCCGTCCATCGAGTCCCATTTGTTGGAGAACGCACTGTTCACACCGGAGTTGCCCGGGACTCGCCGGAAGCCCGCCGGATTCCGGCCAGGTACTATTCACAGCAGTACTCAACACAGCCAAACTCCACTGTTTACTGCTCCTCTCCCAACAAGACACCAAAGCCACACCACCAGGACAACAACCCGGTCATCATCGACAGATCATCCCCACAACAACTACACCGTCGACATCAAATCACCTAGCTGAACCGCTGTCCAGTCCACCCACCAACACCTTCACCACACCCACGGCCACTCACCGGCGACCAGCAACATCCACCACCCAGCAGCGTCCACTGCCCAGAGCACCGTAACCCTTAACCACAATAGCACCATGAGAGGCATTACGCACCCAACACCCCGATTCAACCAACACAAACCAAAACACAAAACAACACCAATCAATCCAAGACCACAGAGTTCGATTTAAAGGAAAGAGGAAGGGGTTATAGAGGGGAGAGGAGTGTGCCGTTGTTGATCTTACCCATACAATCACGCGGCGACGCGAGTTGCAGAAGGAAGAAAGAAATCGATGGCGAGGGAGGAAAAAGAGGAGACAAGAACAGGGGCGAAGAGGAGGGAAGGAGACCGGACACGGCGGTGTCGAACCCGTCTTGGGTGGCTGTGGCGGCGTCTGGCTGCAGCAGTGGTGGTTGGACGCAAGGAGATGCAGGGAGGAAGTGACGGTGGCAGATCGTGGGGCGGTGCCGGTTGCTGGTGGTCTTCCTCGGCAGGGGATCTCTCGCGGCGACGGCACTCCTGCAGTGACGAGTGAAGGAAGAGGGCGGAAGGGAGGGAAGGTGGCGATCTGGTCTGTTTGCTGCGGTAGGGGAGATGGGAAGCAAGAGAGAGGGAGGGAAGAGAGCAAGGTGAGAAGGAAGGAAGAGGAGAGGTGATGGGCAGAGGAGAAGATGGTTTTGGCAGGGGAGAGGAAAGCAGAAGAGAAAGAGGAAGAAGCAGGGAGTGGTGAGACGAGAGAAAACCGGTGAAGGGGAAAGAAAATAAGGGGGAGAAAAGAAGATGAAGACAAAGGAAGGGAACAACAAGTCATGGAGAAAACAAGAAAAGAAACAGGGGGTCCGGCGGCTAAGGAAGAAAAATGGAGAGGAAAAGAAAAGAAAGGAGAAAAGAAAGGAAGGGGAGGAAAAGAAAGAAAAGAGGGAAGAGAAGTGGGGCCCGCACGGCTGGGGAAAAACTGGGAGAGAGAAATGTAGCTGGGAAAGAGGAAGAGAAAGGAGAGAGGAGAAGGAAGAGTGGCCTCGTAGCAAGCCTCATATGGCCGGTCCGGATTCTCGCGTCGGAATCTCGTAAACGCAGGGATACTCCCGTCTTTTGAAATTTTCCGTTCCGAGTCAAAAAATACAACTTGGGCTCGAAAAATCCGATTAATTCTCCTGAGTATCATCCAAGTCTTGGAACTGAAAACCGAGGCTCGGTTAGTTAGGAAGATACTCCCGAGCGCGGGAAAACTCTCGGTTTCGAAAAACGGCTCCCGATTTACCTTGAATTAATTACCCGAGATTAATTCAACAATAAATCACGGTAAAACGACTTCTACAGTCCCGGTAAAAATCCAAATTTTACCCGGGCTGTTACATTCTACCCCCCTTAAAAAGAATTTCGTCCCTAAACACGAAACAAGTACAAAAATATAAGAGAATTCATACCTAATTGACTATATAAATAGAAAATAATTCAATATTTGATAATTAGTACATGTTAAAGTTATTTTATATAAATTATTATTCCTATCATATGTTTTATTAATTGCAACTACAAAAAAGAATTTAAGTGGAAAAGGGTGCTGAATTAAAAACAAAGTGCAAACCGAAGTATTAATATGAAAGCATTGCCGTTTGCACTTTACCTATTTCAAAAAAACCGTCTTCCAAATTTTAAATAAAGAGAAAAAAATCATTTGCACACTTCTTTGTTGGCCCAAAGTGGCTATGGGGGGGGGGGGGGTGAGGGGTGAATTAGCCTTTTTCGGATTAAACCCGATTTGGTGTCACTAATGCCAAAGTGTTTATGTGTTTAGGTTTTGTGTTTGAGAACTCTAATGATCAAACTAATTAACACACAAAGAGGAAAGGTTGGAGATAATTAGACACACGATTTATAGTGGTTCGCCACACAGGACTACATCCACTACTCAAGGATCCCCCCTTGAGATTTCTAACTAAATCTTATTATGGTTTTTCACGGGTTCAACCACTAACTTAAAATACAAGTTTTTCCCTTAGGCTCAACTCAAACCTTACACACTCACCACAAAGCTTTCCCTAGCTTTGTCTTACAGAAGACCCTCTGAAACAAAGTGTACAGTTAAATACTATAACTTTTCCCTTCAAATATTTTCTCTCAATGTATGAACTAAGAAAAGTTTTTCTCTCTTTCTCTTTGCTTGATTGAGAACTGTAAATGCAACTATGTTTGCTTGAATTCTAAAACTCGGTTTAGCAGCTCTAAAGTTCTCCTTGAATCAGCATCTCTTTATATAGACAAGTTGGATGGTGGCAATTCGAATTTGAACCGTTGCATGTCCCTTTCCATCCAGCTGGTTTGTCTCCCGAGGTGCCAGAGCGTCAACGTTCATATTGCCTGTTGTCCCTTTCACTATGGCACGAGATCCAGCGGTCAGCAGCTTTTGTCATTGATGTCATTGTTTAGCATAGTCCTAGGTTGGTCCTAGGAAGTTGAATTCAGCTGACATTTGATTTGTTTAAGGTAGGCTTTTCATTGATTCAGATTCCACAAATGGTAGTGTCCTAGGTTGTTTGACCAATGCCCATAAGGATTAAACAAATCAAGTCACATGGTTGGCTTTTTGTTGAAAGCGACATGTCAACTCCACTAACACATCCTTCAATCCCACTCACACTTCTTCCCACACGTTGATCACGATTTGAACACCTTTGTGAGCTGCAATTCATTGTTAGAAACACAAGATACTAGGTTGTTGACCAATTCCTTTAAGGATAAAATAATCACAAGTGGCATGGGAGTTTGTATGTTGAAAGCGACATCTCATGCTTCAAAAAACAATCTCACCCACTCATCACCCAAGGCATGATCACGATTTGGAAGCTCCTCATATGAGCTACAATACATGGTTAGGCACAACACATGCTACACATAGGTTTGTATAAGTTTGTCATAATCAAAACCTAGTTAGTGCATTTAACCATATAATAATAATTGGCATATTAAATTGTATTTAAAGGCATATAATAATAGTATAATCAATGTCATAATTTAATCCATGCCTTATGTTAATAATCATACTTAATTAGGACTAAACATACTTAATTCACCTTAAGCATCTTCCTAATCATCAACCGATTTACATTCTCCCCTTTTTTGATGATGACAAACCTTAAACTATGTGGAGATGTGAATTTTGTGTATTCTAAGCTCCCCCTCAACATATGCTCCCCCTATCTAAAATATTTTTCCAATTTGTGCATCATTCAAATGGTTAGAGCATAAGAAGCAGAAAAATAAATTGAACACATAGAATTGTGAAGCCACATTATATTGAAAGAGAATGAACATGTCGACAAACACAGATCCACATGCTCCCGAACCTAAGTCTTCCGAACCTCCCACAGCCTAGTAATCTCTCCCCCTTTTGGCATCACAAAAAGCACAACAAGGGCAGACAGATTGGCATGGAAGAAGCCATAGTAGAAACAACAGCAACAGATATTAAAGAGAACAACCAAATAACAGTAGACAGAGAGACATATTGGCATCGAAAATGCCACAACTAACAGCAATGATAAAGAAACAAGCAAAGATAGCACATGCATGATCCTAATTGAGCATCAGATCTGGATAGCCATGAGAAGTCAGACACTGGTAGATTTCTGGCCGGACGAGGAATCAGTAGACTCAACATCATCACTACCGTCATCGCCCTCAACTCCTTCAACGGTTGTCTCAACCTCATTCTCGGCAACCAACAGATCAAGTTGAGCTTTTCCCATTTCCATAACCTTCTGCAACATTCCTTCAAGCTCATACAGCTCTTCCTTCACATCCTTTATCTCCTCATTCAGAGCCTCAATGCGAGCATCCTTAGAGGCACTCGGCTGAACCACATAGAAAATTCCATACTTACTCTTTTTTAGGTGCATTTTGCTAAGAGTGGCAGTGCAGATGGAGTCACCAAGTACTGGATGATGCGCTATGGTGGGAATCACACCAGAGTGACGAGCAATCAAGGTGATAAGGCTTCCATAAGGTCGAGCAGCAGATAGACGAAGATGGTGAAAGATGATGTACCCATAGTCAACAGGACTATTCGTCAGCACACAACCCAGAAGCCACATGTCATAGGTCTTGAGCAAGGTCTGGTGTCCTCCACGGGGAATCAAGACTCTTGTGATAAAGTAAAGAAGCAACCTATGCTCGGGACAGAGATCTTGATAGGAACCCTTCTTGGTGGACTGCCCAAATAACAACTTCCTCTGCTCAGAAAGGCTAGGTGTGTCGGGCACATTGACAGGATTTCCAGAGGTAGTGTTATAGTACCTCACAGAGCCTTTCTTCAAATTCAGTAGCTTCCTAATCAATTTGGCATTGACCAAGACAGAGACCCCACAGATTGTGCTTTGAAGACCAATAACGTTACCAATATCATCATGCTTAGGTAACAAATTTGTGTGGAAATCCTGAACCAAAGATTCATAGGCAGATACCTGAAGAGTGGCTAGTGTGGTGAGTTGAGCCCGCTCTACTATCTCCACAATGGAAGATCCAATCAAATCCTCAAAGTGGACAGAAACAGATTTAAGAAATTTGAAACCACTACCCACAATTCCAGTGGGATCCTTCTCTTCCTCCTCATCATCAATAACCTTCTTCGGCTTCATTTTGGATCTGGAGAGTTTCCCTGACTTGCTGATATGTTTCACCGAGGGCTTATAGCATTCTTCACTCTCAGATCCTTCTTCTTCATCCTCAGCCACCATAGGTGTATCCCCAGTTACACCTTCAGGGGTTACATCCGGAATCACTTCATCATCATCATCTTCTTCCTCCGACTTCGGAACCGCATAAATCACCTTTTCTTTTCCTTTTCTGGACTCAGAAGTCTTCAGCCTTTGTACCCGAGTACTCTCTCTTAGTGCATGCTTTGGCATCGCAGATGCCATAAGCTTTTCAGGCCTAGCTGGCTTCTTTTTCTTTCCAGCCGTGGTCTTGGCTCTCTTGGATGGATATTTCTGGGCTAAGGGAGTGTTATCATCTGAGAGGGTTCTTTCAGGGGAGTTCCTAGGATTCTCTGGTTGATTTTCAGGAGTAGGGTTAGGAGGGACCTCAAAGATATTCTGGGTAATGGATGGATTGTCAGCAGAAGGAAGGTCAATGAGTGAGGATTGTTTCTGAACAAGCTCAAGTACCTTGGCCTGCTTCTCGAGATCAAGCTTCTTCACAAAGTGATCAATCGTCGATTTCCTCTTCTGAGCTCGAAATTTTGTCTACTCAGTGGGATTAGTGAGGTGTGGAGGAATTCGAATCTGAGAAAGGAACTCATCTGTGGAGGCTGCAATGTTTGCAAGAGTTTTTGCAGCCTCTTGATCAGTGATTGGTTCAAGTGGATTTGAAGGTGTGGAAGACATATTTTGAGAGGAGTTCTTTCGCTTTTTAGGAGGTTTTGGTAGAGTGTTTGGAGGTCTTGTAGATGGAGTTGATGGAGGGGGTTTTGAGTGTCTTGTAACTCTGGTTATAGAAGTCTTTGAAACGGCTGGGGCAGGAGAAGGAAGGACAGGGGTTTCGGTGTTTCGAGAGTTTGTAGGGTTTTTTGTTCTTCCCATTTTGAGTAACTGATAAGTTAATTTGAGGAAGACTTTGATTGTGGGAGTGATGGCGAGAAAGTCGGATGTGGGATCAGGTTGGATAAGGAAGGAGGTTATGTAGTGGAGGTGGGTTGCCGTTCTTATCTAACAGGTAATAGAGAGTTTTAATGCAGTAATAAAACTCAACCTTATAGCCTGCTAAGTAACGGTCATCTCCCTATCAATCACGCACTCTGTCCAACAAATACTGTAGCAGCTTTTCCATCCACTTGCACTGTCAGGCCCGTGCATATTATTTTATTCAATAAATCATCTTCTGGTGCAGTGGCGCCGACGATGCCAAAATGTCCAGATTCCTTTCCTGACCAGTTTTCCACTTTATGTAGACCTCTAGGCTTATCACTTTACCATCCATCGTAGCTCGGATCTTCTAGAGTGATGTGTGTGTCTTTTGAATGCATGTCACATGTTTTTAGGAGTTAGAAGCACATACCTAGATAGCCTTGAATTTTAAGGTGCATTACACATACCTAGCTCCAACCGAATTTTTGTAAATTGTTCTTTCTTCAATGGTTTAGTGAATATATCTGCAAGCTGCCTTTCGGTTGTGACAAAATCAAGTGTTATATCTTTCTTAAGCACATGATCTCTAATAAAATGGTGCCTTATTTCTATATGTTTTGTTCTAGAGTGTTGAATAGGATTTTTAGTCAAATTTATGGCACTAGAACTATCACATAAGATTGGTATAGTCTCAAACTTTAAACCATAGTCTAGTAGGGTTTGTTTCATCCAAAGTAATTGTGCACAACAAGATCCTGCAGCTACATATTCTGCCTCGGTTGTTGATGTCGCTACTGAATTTTGTTTCTTACTAGACCAAGAAACTAATGAATTTCCTAAGAATTGGCATGTCCCACTAGTACTCTTTCTATCAAGCATGCATCCAGCAAAGTCAGCATCAGAATATCCAATTAAATTAAATGTCTCAACCTTGGGATACCAAAGACCTAGAGAGGGTGTTCCATTTAGATATTTAAAAATTCTTTTAATAGCCCTCAAATGAGATTCTTTAGGACATGCTTGAAAGCGAGCACACAAGCACACACTGAACATAATATCAGGTCTAGATGCAGTAAGATAGAGGAGACTTCCAATCATACCTCTATATTTCTTAATGTCCACATCTTTACCGGATTCATCTTTATCAAGCTTTGTTGTTGTGGTCATCGGAGTTGGGCTTACTTTGGCGTCTGACATGCCAAACCGTTTCAGTAACTCCTTTGTATATTTAGTTTGACCAATGAAGATGCCATCATCTTATTGTTAGATTTGGAATCCAAGAAAGAAGTTCAGTTCTCCCATCATGCTCATCTCGAATTCACTGTGTATTAGTTTTTCAAAATCTTGACATAGAGCATCATTAGTAGCACCGAATAATATATCATCAACATAGATTTGCACAATAATTAAGTCATTATTTTGGTATTTCACAAAAAGTGTGGAATCAACTTTACCTCTAACAAAGTTTTGAGAGAGAAGAATGTACTTAACCTGTCATACCATGCCCTCGGAGCTTGTTTGAGTCCATATAGAGCCTTTTTAAGCTTATAGACATGTTTTGGATGCTCATAGTTCTCAAATCCGGGAGGTTGCTCCACATACACCTCTTCCATGATTACACCATTCAGAAATGCACTTTTAACATCCATTTGGTAGAGCTTGAAGGATTTGTAGAATGCATATGCAAGGAGCATCCGAATGGACTCTAGACGAGCAACGGGTGCAAAAGTCTCATCAAAGTCAATTCCTTATTCTTGGTTGTAGCCTTGTGCCACAAGCCTAGCTTTGTTCCTTGTCACATTTCAAGCCTCATCCAATTTGTTCCTAAATACCCATTTAGTCCCAATTATTGGATAATTGGTGGGTCTAGGAACTAATTCCTAAACATCACTTTTCTCAAATTGATTGAGCTCTTCTTGCATAGCCATCACCCAATTTTCATCGTTGATAGCATCATCGACATTTTTTGGCTCAATTTTTGAGAGAAAAGCTTGATGGGAGTTAAGATTATGCAAGGATGTTCTTGTGGTTACACCTTTAGATGGATCTCCAATAATGTCACAGGTTGACAGTCTTTTTGGCACCTTCAATGCCGAACAGTCAAAAACAGCAGATGGTGTAGAATTTGAAAGGGTTTCATTTTGAATTGCACTTGCAATTTCCACTTCTTTCTCTTTTTCAATGTCAGCAGATTTTTCTGGGTTATCAACAAGGATATCTCCAGGTTGTTTATCCTGACTAAGCATATTCTCATCATCAACACCATTGTTAGTTTGCGCAAGTTCATCAAGTACAACATGTATTGATTCCTCAACTATAAGAGTTCTTTTATTATAGACCCTATATGCTTTATTCTTAGTTGAGTATCCAAGAAACACTCCATCATCAGATTTAGCATCAAACTTACCTAAGGAGTCCTTGGTATTTAGTATAAAATACTTTGACCCAAAAACTTTAAAGTAGCTAATGTTTAGTTTTCTATCATTCCAAAGCTCATATGGAGTTTTCTCTAGTTGTTATCTAATTGTTACATGGTTTAGGATATAGCATGTTGTATTTACTGCTTCAGCCCAAAAATAAGTTGGCAAAGATTGTTCATTTAACATTATCCTAGCCATTTCTTGTAGAGTTAGGTTCTTCCTTTCAACTACCCTATTTTGTTGGGGAGTTCTAGGAGCTGAGAATGTATGCTCAATGCCATGTTCATCACAAAAATGATTAAAGACAAGGTTATCAAACTCACCACCATGGTCACTCCTAATTTTGGCTAATTTATAACCCTTTTCATTTTGGAGTTTTCTTATCAAGGAAGCGAATTCATAAAGTGCATGGTCCTTGTGTGAGAGGAAGATGACCCAAGTGAAACGAGAGTAGTCATCTACAATAACAAAAGTGTAGCACTTACCTACAAGACTTACCACTTTAATGGGTCCAAAGAGATCAAGGTGTAGTAGCTCAAATGGTTTGGTAGTGGAGATGCACTTCTTAGGCTTGAATGAGCTTTTGAATTGCTTTTCAATTTGGCATGAGTGACATACCTTCTCTTTTTCAAACTTCAACATAGGTAGTCCCCTCACAAGTTCCTTGTTTTGAAGTTTTGCAATAAGCTCATGATGTGCATGCCCCAATCTTCTATGCCAAAGTTCAGCTGTCTCTGTACTAACATTTAAGCACTTGTTTTCCGGATTAGAGACATCAACCATATTAATGGAATACAAGTTTCCTTGTCTTTTACCAATAAACAAAGTTTGATTATCATCATTGTTAGTTACTAAGCATTTGTTAGATTCAAAAATTACTTTGCATCCACAGTCACATAACTGACTTATGCTAAGTAAGTTGAATTTTAGATTTTGAACTAACAACACATGCTCAATGGTTGGATCCTTACCGACATTGCCTACACCCAATACCTTTCCTTTCGATTTGTCGCCAAAGGTGATAGAACCTTTACCTCTTGGATTTAAGGATGAGAACTTGGACATATCACCCGTCATATGTCTTGAGCACCCCCTATCGAGCACCCACTCATCTCCATTGACCTGTTGTAATGTAAAGTTTTAGGTACCCAAACACACTTGGGTCCTTGTGAATTAGTCTTGGTACCTTTAGGTACCCACATAAACTTTATAGGACAAGTCTTTCTCCTAAAGATGCAATTTTTAATTTTGTGTCCACGTCTATTACAATAGTGACAAGTGATGTTATGGCTAGATGCAGTCCTAACAAATTCAGTTCGATGATATGCTTTAGTATTTCGGGTATTAGAAGCATAGTTAGGCTTAGCTTGGAAAATGTGATGTGTAGCTCCAAGACCTACTTTTTGTAATGTATGTCTTTGTTGACTTAGAATCATATCTAAACCTTTACTACCATGGTCAAACTTTTCAAGCATACTTTTCAGAGAATCCACAGTCTTTTTCAGATCCATATTTTCATGTGCAAGTCTTGTATTCTCTTCTTTACATGTATCAAGTTGTTGTACAAGAACCGTTTGTGACGTAGTGAGTGTTTCTTTATCCGCTTTGGCGTCTTCAAAGCCATTATTGGACAGGGTCAAATTTTTAGCCATTTCTTCATTTTTTGCCATACACTCTTCCTTTTCAGTTTCTAAAAGTTCAACCTTCCTTTTTAATGTTTTGTTTGTCTTAACCATGGCTTTAAAACTTTCAAATAATTCTTCATATGCATCATGAAGTTCATCAAAACAAAAACAAGACGAGTTGGAATGATTTACCTTTTTTCTTCTCGTGCCATAAGACAAAGATTTGCCGATTCCTCTTCATCTGATTCATCATCTGAATCAAGTTCATCCCATGCAGTCATTGCTTTCTTACCCTTATTCTTGAAGTTGTTGAACTTGGGTTTTCGCATGTTGGGACATTCGGCCTTGATGTGCCCGGGTTGATTGCAACCATAGCACAAAGGTTGCTCCTTCTTTGACTCATCAACCTTCACACCTCTGAAGTTCCTACTCTTGAGGTTTCTCCTTTTCATGAATTTTACAAATTTCCTTGTAATTGAGCAACGTCTGGGTCACTTTCGAAATCACTCTCATGTGAGGACTTGAGAGCTATATCCTTCTTTCTTTTTGGTTTTTCTTCAAATTTTGACCCATGAACAATGAGACTTCCCATAAGATCATTGTAAGTGAGAGTGTTCATGTCTTTGGCTTCCTCAATAGCAGTGACCTTTAGTTCCCATTCAGAAGGAAGAGATCGATGAATTTTTGTTACCTTTTCTTTGTTTGTAATGGTCTTGCCAAGACAAGCCAAGTTATTACACAAGATGGTGAATCTTGTGTCTAGTTCTTGTATTGTTTCATCAGGCAGCATCTGGAAAAGCTCGAAATCTCTCATCAACCGATTCATCTTTGACTCTTTGACTTGGTTAGTTCCTTCATGCGCAATGCATAAAGTACTCCAAATTTCATGTGATGTTTTACATGATCTGACTCTTTCAAACTCGGCTTGACTGATGCCACAAAGGAGTGCATTCTTTGCTTGGGCATCTAGTTTGGCTTTCTTCATCTCAGCTTCACTCCAGGTCTTCATTTCCTTCGTTGGACATGAGTAAGGAGAATTTATAACTTCCCACATCTCAAGATCCTTTCCTTCAAGAAAGGTCTTCATGCGAAACTTCCAATGATCAAAGTTGAGGTCGTTGAAGAAGGATGCATTGTTGATGTTGTTTCCCTCAAATGCCATGATCTTTTCTCCTGGATGTTAATCCACAAATAGAGATACCTTGCTCCGCTACCAATTGTTGGCCCAAAGTGGCTAAGAGGGGGGTGAATTAGCCTTTTTCGGATTAAACCCGATTTGGTGTCACTAATGCCAAAGTGTTTATGTGTTTAGGTTTTGTGTTTGAGAACGCTAATGATCAAACTAATTAACACATAAGGAGGAGAGGTTAGAGATAATTGGACACACGATTTATAGTGGTTCCCTACACAGGACTACATCCACTACTCAAGGATCCCCCCTTGAGATTTCTAACTAACTCTTATTATGGTTTTTCACGGGTTCAACCACTAACCTAAAATACAAGTTTTTCCCTTAGGCTCAACTCAAACCTTACACACTCACCTCAAAGCTTTCCCTAGCTTTGTCTTACAGAAGACCCTTTGAAACAAAGCGTACAATTAAGTACTATAACTTTTCCCTTCAAATATTTTCTCTCAATGTATGAACTAAGAAAAGTTTTTCTCTCTTTCTCTTTGCTTGATTGAGAGCTGCAAATGCAACTATGTTTGCTTGAATTCTAAAACTCGGTTTAGCAACTCTAAAGTTCTCCTTGAATCAGCATCTCTTCATATAGACAAGTTGGATGGTGGCAATTCGAATTTGAACCGTTGCATGTCCCTTTCCATCCAGCTGGTTTGTCTCTCGAGGTGCCAGAGCGTCAACGTTCATATTGCCTGTTGTCCCTTTCAGTTTGGCACGAGATCCAGCGGTCAGCAGCTTTTGTCATTGATGTCAATGTTTAGCATAGTCCTAGGTTGGTCCTAGAAAGTTGAATTCAGCTGACATTTGATTTGTTTAAGATAGGCTTTTCATTGATTCAGATTCCACAAATGGTAGTGTCCTAGGTTGTTTGACCAATTCCCATAAGGATTAAACAAATCAAGTCACATGGTTGGCTTTTTGTTGAAAGCGACATGTCAACTCTACTAACACATCCTTCAATCCCACTCACACTTCTTCCCACATGTTGATCACGATTTAAACACCTTTGTGAGCTGCAATTCATTGTTAGAAACACAAGTGTAACGTCCCGATTCCTTGTTAATTAATTTTTAAGTAATTTTCGAAATTTTTAAAAATTTTTATTTATTTTTAATTATTCCCTTTTTACCCTCGAGATATTTCCGAGTTTTGGCCTAGGAATTTATTTCTCTTCCTTGGAAATTTCCCTTTTCTTAGGAGGTATTCCTAAGATGAGGTTGTGGTTCGAACCATTTCGAGTTTAGGTGTGAGACAGAGCTTTCGGAGCAGTTTCGGTGAAACTACGTCGTTTTAAGGTTTTTTTTTTTGAAAAAAAAAAGGGTTTGCGTTGACCGCACAGAGCAGGTTGACCGCGCCTAGGCCGAACGACAAGTCGTTCGCCCTAGCCGGCCAACCCTAACCGCGCCTCCCCTTTTCTCTCTTTTTCTTCTTTTCTCTCTTCCCCTCTCTTCTCCTTTCCTTTTCCGCCACTCCCATCGTCTTCCTCATCTCCATATTCTTTTTTTTTTTCTTTCTCTACTCTCTCTCTCTCTCTCTCTCGAGTTCACAAAACCGCCATCCCCCATCTTTTCTCTATTTCCTCTTCCTCGAGAGACCTCCACTGCCACCGTCACAGTGGAGCACTCGTCGCGCCACCGCTAGCAAATCAAAGGAGGGTTCGAGGCGAGGAGCTTGAGTTTTGGATTGAGCACGAGAAATCGAGGTCCGGCGAGTTTGATTCAGGTAACTCGACGTTCCTCTTCTCTATTCCCGTTCCTCTCTTCCTTCCTTTGCCTTCATGTTTGATGTGTTTGTTAATCGGGGTCTCCCTCTCTCTTTGCTGTTGAGGGTGTTAGATCGGTGGCGGGTTTAGGGTGGTGCTCGGGTGTTGTGTTGGTGTGTTCCGGGTTGCGTTAAGATGTGTTGGGTGTTGCTGGGTTCAACGGATCCGAGTTTAGGGGTGATGGATCGGCTTGGTTGGGATCCGGATCGTGGCATCCTGCCGACGGCCAGACCCCATGACGGAGGCGAGAGGAATTTCTTTGGTCGTGAGGTGTTGGGCTCGTGTTTTGGCGTTATCGGGCAGAAATGTGACCGTCTTGTGTGGCTCCGACGTTGGACAGTAGGATTGTAACGTCCCTGCTTGTCGACTGTCACTACAGACCAACACGGGACCTTTCCAACGTGCTTTGCCTCACTCGCACATTTTCGGGGAAAACTTCCGAGGAGGTCACCCATCCTAGAACTGCTCCATGTCAAGCACGTTTAACTTTGGAGTTTTTCTAGAATGAGCACCGAAAAGGTAGGTGCACCTTGTTGTTGTAGTTAGTACCCATCAAACTGTTTAAGCTACTCTCAATTGCATAATCCCATACCTGTACAGCCTCGAAATCGCTCTAACTGTGCAGCTCCATCCCCACACAGTCTCAGGATCTCTCCTATTCCGGTGTGGATCGGTTCATTCCCGTGCCCCTTCGTCTAGAAGCCTGCCAGAAGACGCTCCTTGTCCAAGCTCATCCCGGCACCGGCGTACACTTCTCGCCCTCATAGAGCCCGGGGTGTTACAGGCCCACCAGCTTCCGCTAGGTTCGTCCCCGAACCCTGCACCGTACTAGAGGAGTCCTAAAGCTCCGCTACCAAGCTGAAACGACCGCATCCTAGACACAAACATGCAAAACATATATGGACATGAAAAGACCAAAATGCCCTTAAATCCAGGGATGCCACAACTCTGTGTAAAACTTCAATCTCAACTCCCAAAAATAACATACAATCAAAAATAAACATCGGAATGTAGAAGATCCAAAATACAAACAGGCTCAACCAGCCAAATAACCAACGGCAAATCAACCAGAATAACAATGATCAAATCCAAGACAAACCAAAACAACATCCCAAAAATGAATACGCAGTGGAAATCAATATTAAGTCAATGACAAGTTTAAACATATGCAGAATCAAACTATGGATCCGCCCAGGAGGGTAACACGGCTACCTGCAGAGAAAGAGAGTCTGGAACTCGATGAAGAAAGAAACTGTCTGTAGGCTGCTAATAATCTGAAAAACCACGGTGGCGATTATATGAGTCGCCTACTCAATGAACACTACAAGACATATATACAGGCATATGAAGACAGGCTCGTAAGGTGAGTAAGTCCACGAGCACAAGCATGCACACACAAGATCAACACGTGTCAATACCATTTCCACAAGTGTTATGTGAATTCTCTGATTTTTCTTATCATTATCATTATCATTGTTATAATTATTATGGGCCCTCTACTGTGTGCGTCGGGCGCGGTAGCGACTGGCCAGCTCCTCAGGGCATAAGCCTAAATATAAACATATATATATACATATATATGTATATATATATATGTATATATATATATATATATATGTATATACATCGGAATGGGTAGGTTCCGACAAAGAAAACCACCAACAAACAGGTGGCCGACAGCTCTAGGAAGGGTGCTCTCCTCAAAGGAATATACAATTCAAAAATCTTGGGTCACACCCATCAGTCCCCAAGTCGCCGGCTCTGTGAGGGGTGCTCTCACCAAAGAAAGTAGATACTAACAAATAACCAAGGGGTACACCCGACAAATCCCCAAGGCGCCAGCTCTGTGAGGGGTACTCTCACTAATATACTAATCAAGGGGCGTACCCATCTATCCCCTCGTCACCGTCTCTGTGAGTGTACCTCACTATAATAACAGGACCCGAGGGGTACCATCTCTCCCACTCGGTGCTACCGGTCAACAGCCCCACAGTAGAACATATATTATACTGAATCATTATTATTATCAGTCATGCATTCAACATAAAGTGTTTTCTCACATTCTGTGTACAGGTGGCGTGCCACCAAAGATAGTCTCTAATTCGAGCCCAAGGCTCCCATAAGTATACATGATATTGGCAAAACAGCACTCATATCATTGGCATGGCATATCAGCTCATAGTGATTAACATGGCAATACAGCCCACAGAAATTTCGCATAGCATCACAGCATGTAAACAACAGGTACACAACACAGTCAATAGCATGCAGCATACCAAGCAAGTTGTAACGACCTGGGTAAAATTTTTGAGATTTTACCGAGTCGTTTTAACTCTTACAACGGTAAATAGATTCTATCGTTGTAACCGTGAATTCTACCGCACCGAGTTTTCTGAATTTTACCGGGAGTAACCAAGCCTCGTTCCGATCGCCAAGGACATACGACGTTATGGAGTATCTGCGTAACCGAGCCTCGGAACTAACTTCCGAGAATTTTACACGGCTAACCGAGCCTCGGTTTTCAATTCCGTGACTTGGGCAACGCTCGGGAGAGTTAATTGGATTTTCCGAGCCTAAGTTGTAATTTCGGAACCGAGACGAATTTCGGAAAGACGATTATGCCCCTGGGATATTTTGGAACACAAGAGAAGCATGAAGGGCATGTAGGTCTTTTGCAGAATTAGATTTTTCCAGAAAATAATTGATAGATATTTTATTTTTTATTCTTTTCTTTTCTTTCTCCTTTTTCCTCCACTACTTCTTGTCTCTTGATTTTTTTTTATCCAACCGGCCCACTCTTATTTTCTTTCCATTTTTCTTTTCTTCTTTGTCTTCTTTTTTATTCTTTTTTATTTTCTCTTCTCTTCTTCCCCGAGCACCACACCCTGCTACCCTTACCCTTCCTTTCTTTTTCTTCTTTTTCTTTCTTCTCTTCTTTTCTTTCTCTTTTCTTTTTCCTCCTCCCCGCGTCCACACCGCCTCTGACACCACCGCCACCATCACCCTCTCTCTGCCTCCTTCCTCTTCCCCACCTGCTCTCTCCTCATCTCTCCCTTCTCGGCTCTCGTCGTCTCTGCCACAACCGCTGCCCGAAGCTGCCGCTCTTGCCTCCTCACCAACAACCGAGAGCCATCCGCCGCCTTTCTTCCCTGTATCTGTTCGCGACCACCACAAAGGCAAAGAACGCGTCGCCGGCGATCTGGACCTCTCCTCATCCCAGCTCAATCCGTTCCACCTCTTGGACCGTCGCCGTCGAAGCAGCGATTGAGGACGTTGTTTGGGTAGGTTGCCGCAGCTGCCTTTCCTCTTCGAGTCGCCTCCAGTGCCGATCTTCCCTTCCCCTCTTCTCCTCCTCCACGCAGCAGCATCGAGCCGACCTCCTCCTCTGCTCTTCCTTCCCCTGTTCTCGCGTGCCGTCCCCGTCTATGAGCCGTCGCCGCCGTCAATGGGTGAGTCCACGGCCGCGTCCTCTTCATCTCTTTCTGCCGAGTAATTACTTGTTGGATTTGATTATTTAATTGTTGGTCTTGAACAATTAAAACTTATAGTTAAACAATTGGTTTTGCTTGGATTGTGATTAATCGGGTTTCAATTGTTTGGCGTGGGTTTTTGTTTGAGGATACTGTGGTGGTTGTGATTGACGTTGATGCTGCTACTGTGGCTGTGGATTTGGTTGTTGGATGGTTGATGAACAGTAGCCAGGGAGCATTTGTGGGTTGCTGCTGCGAATAGTAACTTCGGGAACAGTGCTGGCCGGAATCCGGCGGCCTCGGGATTTTTCCAGCGACGTCTCGGGAATTCTCCGGCGAGCCGGAAATAGACTGTTGGGTAAAACCCGAGCCTTGGACTCTTATGCATCTAACGGACCATGGACATAATAACAAACCCGAGCCACGTTAACAAACCCAAACAATATTAAACGGACCCCGACGTTAAAATGACAATTAATGAAACGGCTAATTAATAATAATAACCTATGATTTTAATAATTTAACTTATGCTTTATTTAATTATTTAGTTATGTTTTTATTTAATTTATGCCTTATTTATTTAATTTATGCTTCTTATTTATTTAATTTTATTATGTTTTTATTCTATAATAAATTGAGTTATAAATTTGGATAATGGTTATATATGAATCATCTAGTATATATAAATATGACTATATATGAATTATCTTATATACAAGTATTTATACGAATATATATGTATATTTTGTATCTTAATTATGTTTATATTAGTATTTATCTTTTCTTATCAACAAAAGGCTAAAGAGTCGGGATATCGGCTTGGATGCTTGGGTTCGGTTTTAAGCTCGGTTCGATTTAAATTCGAAATTAAGTATAATTGGTATATCGAATAAAGAGACTAATTTCATAATAAAGAAAACTAAGGAGATAATAAAATTAGATTTGGTATAAGACAGGCCGTATAATAATTTCTAAAACCGGCATCATGCATGATCATTACCATCTGTGCATCATATGTGATTATTTTTGTTATAAATATAGGAACATCGAGGCTTAATCGGATGTCAATTTTCTGGAGTACCAGGTGAGGATATAAACTTATAAACTACGGTATGCTGCCCGTGATACCCCGGTTGTTTGTTTGAATGTTATTTATTTGTTATCTTGCCGTGCTTATCATGATATTGCTGGCCATTGTTGTGATTATTGTTATGTGATCGTTGACTACTGTGATTGAATATTGAAGCTTGTGATGTTGATGTGAATATTGTGATGTGAGATATTTGAGTTATTAGTGACAGTGACCCGATATCGTATCATTGTGATTGAATTCCCAGAGGAGCTGTGAGGCCGAGAGCCTGCTCGGGAACGTGAAAATGATGAGTTACTGTTGGACAGTGGAATAAGAAATAATAATAAACAGTAGTAATAACATCTAGACATCTAGGTTGTCACGTGACAGGTATTGGTACGGGCAGATGGTAGTCGCCCTGTGATTTGTGACATGATAGGGAGGACTGCGTGGACTCCTGGCTGAGGACTGCGGGACTCAGTTGATTTGTTATAGGAAGGACTGTAGGACTTCCGTCGAGGACTGCGGGACTCGGTTATCTGTGATATGATTTGTGATATTTATGGATTAACGGGGAGTACCCTGGGGTTAGCTAACCTGGCTACCAGGCACGGCCAATACTTATCACGTGACAGGGCCCTAATAGTAAAATTGGTAAGTCTTCCGTCTAGTGTCGGTGAGTTTATGAGATTAGCTTTACCATGAGAAGTCTGACGTATAGTTAGTACAGGTAAGTTGATACCGATATTATGTTTGTGCTTGCTGTACTTCTATTGTGTTCTGTGTTGGCTTGGGTGTATTTGCGGTTGTATGTATACTGTGGTTTATTTGTTTATCGGTGAGACAATGGTTGGTCTCACCCCTCACACAGTTCCTGCAGGTTAGGTTTGCAAACCGGCGGCTGTGGCGTCACCTCAGACAAGACTCGGATCCAATAGCATGCATTGTGTCTTGCATATAAAATGTTACTGAATATCTAGAAATGCTTCCACTGTGCAAATGTTGATCTCCCCACAAGGTGACGTAATTGTGATTTTGATTGTCTATTAATCTTTTTGTTAATATGTGTTCTTGCTTTTATGGTATATTGGCCACGTGGTGGTACTGTTTGCTGTAATTACTGTTAGTCAGGTGAATTTAGGTCAGGGTGTTTCACAAGTAGTACTATCTAACCATACCAACAAGTATTCGCATACAAGCATATAAGTCTTATAGAGTCACCTCAATTATGATGACGCTATGCTTGACCAGCACTAGCTCCTGCTGCTCCCGGGTTATGTCTTGTGCCTATGCATAGACACCAATAGCTCACAATAAGAACTAACAAAAACATGCATGCTAGTGCAATGCATCCGTGAGCTAATCCAACCCGACCAATAAGTGATGGGGTTCACGGAACACACCCACCAATCTACTTCCACTCACGGGCTAGGTCCCCAAAACATGAGCCTAAGGTCTACAAGTTTAATGCCCAATTAAGTCTGAAATCTCGTCCGGGCCTAAAGCCCAAATCATAACTTGGCCTAAAGCCCACATCCTCATAACTCATCGTCTTAAACCATTTATGTCCTTGGGCTTAAAGCCCACTTATTTTAAATTCGAATACACCCCTGGGCCTACGGCCCATACCATCAAGTAAGTTACCATTCATCAAGATTTTAGGCCTAAAGCCCATCTACTCTTAGGTGAAACCCGAGCCCACGGTTACGCGTTCTAGAGTTCTATGCACGTCGGACTTAACCCGGCCACGTCACTCAACTCGTCACACTCGATTTCTACTATTATTCGTTTCTTTCCGATACATGGATTACAAACTTTTCCCGTACATGGTATGTACAAAATTAAATACAAGCCCAACCGGGAATTACCGTTAATAACTAAAGGGGGGTATTTGCCTTGTCGAAACAGTCCCAAACTTCGTCGGAGAAAACCCGAGCCCTCACCGGAACAGTACCCAAAATGCCGAATTCCGGTCAATCCCGCTGGAACAGTGACTAAGCTCGCTGAAACTTTTCAACCACCACAAATCGGCACCAACACTTTAGATCCAACCCGGATACCCACAATCAGCACCCAAAACATTAATACAACAACAACATAGCACCTAAACAGAATAAAAAAAATAGCAAATAGAGACATCGGATCCTTACCAGAACAGGAATCCTACTGTCCAACGTCGGAGCCACACAAGACGGTCACGTTTCTGCCCGATAATGCCAAAACACGAGCCCAACACCTCACGGCCAAAGAAATTCCTCTTGCCTCTGTCACGGGGTCTGGCCGTCGGCAGGATGCCACGTTCCGGATCCGCAACCCAGCCGATCCGTCACCCCTAAACTCGGATCCGTCGAACCCAGCAACACCCAACACACCTAAACGCAACCCGGAACACACCAACACAACACCCGAGCACCACCCTAAACCCGCCACCGATCTAACACCCTCAACAGCAAAGAGAGAGGAAGACCCGATTAACAAACACATCAAACATGAAGGCAAAGGAAGGAAGAGAGGAACGGGAACAGAGAAGAGGAACGTCGAGTTACCTGAATCAAACTCGCCGAACCTCGATTTCTCGTGCTCGATCCAAAACTCAAGCTCCTCGCCTCGAACCCTTCTTTGATTTGCTAGCGGCGGCGCGGCGAGTGCTCCATGGTGACGGTGGCAGTGGAGGTCTCGCGAGGAAGAGGAAACAGAGAAAAGATGGGGGATGGCGGTTTTGTGAACTCGAGAGAGAGAGAGAGAGAGAGAGCAGAGAAAGGAAAAAAAAAAGAATATGGAGATGAGGAAGACGATGGGAGTGGCGGAAAAGGAAAGGAGAAGAGAGGCGAAGAGAGAAAAGGGGAGGCGCGGTCGTTCGGCCTAGGTGCGGTCAACCCACTCTGTGCGGTCAACGCAAACCCTTTTTTTTCAAAAAAAAAACCTTAAAACGATGTAGTTTCACCGAAACTGCTCCGAAAGCTCTGTCTCACACCCAAACTCGAAACGGTTCAAACCACAACCTCATCTTAGGAATACCTCCTAATAAAAAAGAAATTTCCAAGGAAGAGAAATAAATTCCTAGGCCAAAACTCGAAAATATCTCGAGGGTAAAAAGGGAATAATTAAAAATAAAAAAATAAAAATTTCGAAAATTACTTAAAAATTAATTAACGAGGAATCAGGACGTTACAATAAGATACTAGGTTGTTGACCAATTCCTTTAAGGATAAAATAATCACAAGTGGCATGGGAGTTTGTATGTTGAAAGCGACATCTCATGCTTCAAAAAACAGTCCCACTCACTCATCACCCAAGGCATGATCACGATTTGGAAGCTCCTCATGTGAGCTACAATACATGGTTAGGCACAACACATGCTACACATAGGTTTGTATAAGTTTGTCATAATCAAAACCTAGTTAGTGCATTTAACCATATAATAATAATTGGCATATTAAATTGTATTTAAAGGCATATAATAATAGTATAATCAATGTCATAATTTAATCCATGCCTTACGTTAATAATCATACTTAATTAGGCCTAAGCATACTTAATTCACCTTAAGCATCTTCCTAATCATCAACCGATTCACATTCTTTACCATTATTCAATTTTACCATTCACTTTTTGCCAAACATTTGCTTTATTTAATATGAGAGATTATTTTTTAGAAATTTATATTAGTATTACGTCTTTTTTTATTTTTTTATTCATAGTTTTTTTAAAAAATTAACATAACGTAATATTTTTTATAACAAGGTAACTATAGGATAAATATTTTACAACAAGGCAATCATGTAAGGATAATTTTAACATACCTTTTTCCTTTTTTTTTACAACAAGGCAATTAAAGGATAAGTTTCTTATACTTTTCTCTCAAAATATTTCCATACATTTTATAAACATAAAATTTAGGTATAATTATCTTTTTATTAACTTGTGTGAATATTTTTAATTCAAAACTTTCACCTTCTATAATGCATAGACTAATCAATTGTTTCTTGTGATATGTACCTTTTCCAAAATATTGATTTCATTCCCACTTTAATAGTAAAATATTTTTAAATAAAAAGATAATTATGTAAGGATAAATATTTTGTAATTTTCTCTCAAAATACTTTTATACTTTATATAAATTTTAGATTTACGTAAGATTATTTTCTTATTTATTTGTACGCACTTCTTTCAATTCGTAATTTTCACTTTAGTGCATAGAATTATCCTTTTTTATGTGACATGTACCTTTCCTTTAAAATATTAGTTCCATATCCATTCTATTTCTTTTTTTCTAACTTATAAATCTTATAATTTAAGTGACTAATGTAATTTAATATTTTTTATAACTTTAGAAATAATTATGCAAGGATAAATATTTTATTATTTTTTATAAAAAATGAATTTTTATATGGATTTTAAATTTATTTTTTATTTTTTAGTACTAAATTTACTAATCCAATGATTTTCTGTGCATATTCTAATTCTAATATTCAATTCTTATTATATAGAAAATGTATTAATTTACTTATACGGATTTTTCGGATATCCACGGATTTTCGGATTAAAAATCCATTCCGTTCCATTTCTCGCCAAACAAAAAAATTCATTCCGTTCCATTCCATTTGGTTTCGGAACGGATCAGATTTCATTTTCTTGGAACGGATTATTTGGTTTCGGTACGGATTTCGGATTCTCGGATTTTTTGCTCACCCCTATCTGCGGACATGTCAAAGGCTAATTAGCTAAAAAACATAAAGATTAGCTAGGTCAACCTTTTAACCCCTTTTCCATGTCAAAGGAAGGGTAAAAAAACTGAATAAGAATTTGAAAGTATAAAACGGTTATAATAGTAAATAAGATATACAGTAAAAAGGATAGGAAGGAGAGGAATATGGAAGAGAGGTCTAGATAATTAGTATAAATTTATAAAAGTAGTATGACTTGAAAAAAAAAATTCTAGAAGAAGAGTCGAGTAGTCAACGAAAACTACGAACATGAACAATCACTACGAAATAGAATAATAACGAAAAAAATTATCATAAGAATTCATGACTGATGTGTTTGTTGTTTATTGTCAACAAGACTTATAAAGAAGAAAAATGAAAATAACGTAAATTGTTAAAAAGAACAACGGTCACGAAACGAGATAATGATAAAAAATAATAAAATAATGTAATAATCTCCTTCAATTAATAATATAATTTAAGAATTAAAATATATAATTTAGAATATCAAATGATTAAAAAACATCATTAATAATAATTAATTTATACATTCTTATCCCATTACATAAACTAATTCTTGATAATGGTTTGCCTAGATTATAAAAAATATTTGTCTTGGTTATATATAAGTTCTTTTCTCAAGATAAATGATTGGGTTTTTGGGTTTTTTGGGCCCCCATGTTTAGTGGTTTGGCCAATTTGGTACCCCAACATTTTTTTTGGCCGGACATATACCCCGAGATTGTATGGGCAGGCCAAACGAAGACCCCTGGTCAGGCACCTGCTGATGTGGAGGCTGCCCGGGTTTTTGCACGTGTTACTGTAGCAAAACGACATCGTTTTAAGTGAAAACGTCACCGTTTCATGCCACGTCGGATACAGTGGCTTAGTGGGACCCACTTAACTTAATCCCCAAATTCTGCCCGACTAGAACCGGAACTGCCCACCCGGATGACCCAAAACCCAACGAGGTCAGACGCGCCACAAACGGGTCATCTTCAACCCGTTTCTCACCTTGGTGAGCTCGACGGCAGCGACACGGGACGAGCGACGAGGCAGACGAGGGCGGCACGACGCGAGGAGGAGGAGACGCGAACGGCTGCAGGTGGCGCTTGGCGGCGGCGTGCTGCGGGCGTCGGGTCGCTACGGGCGGCGAAGGTGAGGTGGTGGCTTCAGGTCGCAGCGAGGAAAGGTGGAGAAGGAGAAAGTGGACGAAAGGGAGAGGTGGCGGCGGCTGGCTGTGGTGATGGTAGCAGGTGGTGGTTTCGGGTTGCTGGTGGTTCACAGGGGAGAAGGAAGGAAAAGAAAGAAAAAGGAAAAAGAAAAAGAAAAAGAAAAGTAAGGGGAGAGGGAGTGAAACGGTGAGTTTTTTGGGGTGTGTTGTGTTGTTGTTTTTTTTAGTTTATTATTATTATTATTATTATTATTATTATTATTATTATTATTATTATTATTATTATTATTATTATTATTATTATTATAACTATTATCAATATCATAATTATTATTATCATTATCATTATCATTATTGAGTGAGATTCTTATGCACTCTTGTAATATTATTTTTAGTTTTTTAAAAAAATTTATTTCTAACACGAGATAATAATTACAAGACTAAATATTTAATTTTTGATTTTTTTATGGTTGAGATTTGATCTCATTATTTATTTATTTATTTATTATTATTATTATTAAAAAAATTTATGTGATTTTTACAAATTTAAACAGATAGGAGAGTTTAAATAGGAACTTTTAGAAATTAGTATTTAGAAAAATTAATATTTACTCATTTTTTATTTCATTTCGGTACCATCAGGTTTCGGGTCGGTTGGGTGAAAAACCCGGGGTTGGTAACATGCGGAGCCCATGAAGACACATGGATCCTACATATCCACTCAACCCTTTTAAACGACGTCGTTTTGTCACGAGACGACGTCGTTTTGGAACACCTCCCCATTCTGAAATCCGAGCAGCCCGCCACGTCAGCAGGTGCCTGATAGGGGTCTACGTTTGGCCTGCCCATGCAATCCCGGGGTACATGCCCGGCCAAAAAATATATCGGGGTACCAAATTGGCCAAACCACTAAACATGGGGCCCAAAAAACCCAAAAACCCATAAATGATTAATAGTATACAACGTGATTTAAAGTATAATGCTATGTCACGTGCATTGCACGTGCAGAAAAGCTAGTTATACCTAAAAGTAAGAAGACGTAACCTTTGATTGGATATGGTATTATCAGTTGGCATGCCATGAATATTATAGTTTTTTTTTTTCTAAATTCATGAGGCTCATAAAGCCATATCCGATACTTATCAAGTGTAATTACATAATTAAACTAGACTAGTAAACATGAAAGCATGTCATCTTCTCAAGAATTCGGTATTAATATTTTCAGTATGAGGAAGTCCGCCGATTAAGTAAGTTTTTATTCTTTCAGGTACTCCGTCGTCATTATCCACATCTTGGAATTTCAAAGACCTCAGCTTACCGAATGGAGGCCTTTGCATCTCTTGGTTCTCCAAGAATATTCCGCTCTTGTCCAAATGCTATAGCACATAAGACATCAAAGTCCCATATTAGAAACAAATTAAAGATAAAAGAAAAATCATCACAACATTGATTGCCTAAAGAAAGATTAAAAAGAAAAAAAAAATAAATAGGACACGAAAGATGCAAGAGGACGATCCAGGTATATTTTATCAACATATATACCTGCAGAGGTTTGGTGTTTATAGTCAGAAATTCCACATTGCAAAGCGCCTGCAAAAGCTTCAGCAACATGAAACCAAAGTTCCTGCGCCATTCGTTGACAGTTATTTCCCCATATTTTTGGGTACTGACTAAAGCATCTACCCAATACGCATGGAAATTCAGGTGCGCATGGCGGAGAGAAGGGAGATAAGTGTCTGAGAAGTTCATTACGGTCGAACTACTAAAACACTCGAAAGATACAAGATTTGGCAACCAAAGTTCCACTTGGTGTGGTCAATCCTCAAGCTAAGTAGCCCGGGTCCCGATACTTTGATGCGACGGTCATAATAGCCCTGCATGCAATACCTTACGAGGCTTAGATCGGTGAGCTTCGGGAACAGAGCTAGAATATCAAAGCATCCACGTCCCAACAGAACACAATTCTCAAGACACAAGCTAGTGACCGTTGATGAGAGACCGCGCATGCCTCTACATTCTAGCAACACAAACTTTAGATGTAGGGTTTTCAAAGTCCGGCAGGCGAACACCTCTCGCGGCAGAGGCGGATTGCCGGTAAGATGTAACATAAGGTGACGGACGCCGCGAGCCACGGCATGTTTGACAAGATCTGCTGCTGCGATGTCTGATTTTTCTCCATACCTTTTTGATTCGGAGAAGGCAGTAAAGCGAAACCGGCTTATATCGTAATTATTATCGTCGCGCCCCAATACAGCGTTGACGAATCCTTCAAAAGATTTCTGGTTGGTGAAAGACTTACCGTTGAAGTTGAGATCCTCTACGGCAGTCCAGAGGTGTCTCCATCTCTTGGAGAGCACCGACGTTTGCACTGCATATTTGGTGTTGTCCTGCAGGGAGAGGATGCGGTGGAGGACGGCGTCCGGGAGATCGCTCAGCCTGTCACGCTCGAGATTGGAGAATACTTCTTGATTAGGGCTTTCCATGTTCTTTTTTTCTTGTCTGGAATGTTATTTTGTAGAAAAGATAATGAATGAAGGCTAATGTTGTTTTCAATATTTTGAATTATGTATATGCCAACTGCTGCGCATGCTCTAGCTAGTCTATACTATTTATAAAAGAACTCAGTAAAGCGAGAACAATTGATAAAAGTGCATGATTAATATATACAAGAATAATTTAGAATATCAAATAAATTTATTAACGACAATTTAATTTTGCTAAAACTCCTATTCCTTTACCCATTCAAAAACTAAATTCAAACAATTAATCTTTGTCTTGCTAATATATAAAACTCTTTTTTTTTCTGTGTTTTTTTCGCAACAATTATTAGATTAGACGAGAAGTATGATGAAGAAAACGCTAACTATTACATCGCACGAACTAATAGTCCGTTTGGTATCATGGAATTGAAATCAATTCCTTAGTTTGGTATAATTCTACTTAACTTAAAATAGGAACTGAATTCCAATTTTTATTTTTACATCAATATTTTGGTAATATTTCAAATCCAAGCGAAACCTATCGGATTTGGAATTCAATTCTATTGGAAAAATATTGGTATGTCTAAATGACAAAAATGACCCTATACTCTTATTTTAATTTTTTTTAACAAAAGGACAACTTAAGTAATTTTAGCAATTCAATTAATGATTTGATTTATACCAAACATTGGAATTGAATTCAATTCCTTATTATTAAAAAGTATACCAAACATGAGACTTGATTTCATAATGAATTCAAATTCTAAATTTTTAATGATTTGAATTCAATTCCAATTCTAAATTTATACCAAACGGACTATAAGGGTTTAAATCTTTTTTGGTATCCTTTTTTTTATGTGATTTTTCAAATCTTGCCCTTGTTCCTTAATTTTGAGAGGTTTTGTACCCAAACTTTTTGTCCAATTAACCTTTGGTCAGCCGGAGGCATCCTGAGATTGACATGTGTACGGTGGGCCCGAGTTGTCAATATTTTTAAATATTTTCCATTTTTTTCCATTTTCTTTTCTAAATCTGGTGGAGAATAGGGAAAGAAAAAATAATTAACAAACCATTAAAAAAAACCAAAATCATAGTATTTAATTATCAATTTCAGAGGTTACAACAGGTCCAATTCAAGAAATAGCGCCCTTAAGTGATCGTACTTCGCTGGACGCGAAAGCAAGATGGAAAGATGAGATTAGTCTGGCTTGTCGAGCTGGGATACTCATTAGTATCAAAAAGCAAGATGGAAAGAGCACACTTGAAAACCTGGAAAGTATATTAATACTTCAAGACAGAGTACACATGCAGCTCTAAAAATAGGTATTTTGCCTTGTAGTTGGAAATAGTGAGTTCCACAGAGATAAACCCAGCAGACCAAACACCACAATCATTCCTGCAAATTCTCATGAACCAATAACCCAACAATCAAATTGGCAAAAGCAGGCCGTTGTTTCGCTTGAGTTCTTACCCAATGAGGAAATGCCACGTTTCACAGGGATCTGGTACTTTGGGCGCCCGGGAGAATCTTGGGGGTGGAATCTTGGAAATTTCAGTTAATTCCCGCCAAATCGAACTAACTCCTGTAACACAGATAACCGTCGTCAATCCCCTGTAACTCCTGTAACTAATCCAAGAAACGAAGCAGCAGCAGCATCCCCTTTATAATAGCCATCACCCACACCCATCTCTCACTTCTCTTCACCAGAAAAAAATATTGTTCACCGTCATCATACAAATCCACACTTTCTCTGTTTTTCTTTCTAGTGCCACCAAGAAGATAACTGTGAACCCCCCAGACGCCCGCATCTTCCTGGTGGAGGTAGAGCTCCACCCCAACCAGAACCAAACCATTCACACCACCGTGACCTCCTCTACCACCGTCATTGACCAGTGGCTCGATGAAACCCTCGCCTTGCACCACGATAAGACCCGCGACGAGCTCGTCATGGGCCTAAACGTCCACCCCATCCCCAACAAAGACACCTCCACCAAATCCAACACACCCTCCTCCCCTTCTTGTTTCTCCTCCACCTCCTACTTCTCCCCATCCTCCTCCTCCCCCTCTCCGGCGGAAAGGACTGGCTCACCTTTAAGCTGGTTTAAGGGTTTCTTCGGGGAGGAGCC
>JAKUCV010005594.1:66242-100471 GCA_028386065.3 Turnera subulata | reverse complement strand
TGTGTGTGTGTCGCGTGCTCCGGCGTTGATGTGTGCGGGTGTGTTGGGGTGTTCGGATGGTTGTGTTGCGTTGTCGGGGTTGATGTGGCCGGCGATGGTTGCTGTCGGATGGTGGCTTCCGAATGGTGGTGCACGGGGTTGTAGTGGCGGCGCGCGGGTGTTTTGCTAGTGGTTGGTGGCGGGTTTTGGGTTCAGCCGTGGACGGAATCGGTTGGATTCCGGTCTGAGCAGTGTTGCAGGTTCGAGCTTTGGGCTGTCCAACGGGCCTGGTCAGATTCTGTTCGTGAACAGTGCACTTTTTCCGGGTAAGGATTAACTCAAAATGATTCGTCCTTTATTCCAATTAGTCATGTGGGTTACGTTTTGAGTTGAAATTCTGGTGTTGATTTTGGTTTGAATTGGATGATTGAATGGATGTGGCAGTGAGTGGTGGTTGCTTCCGGTGACGTTGTAGAAGCTTTCCGGGCAAGTTGGCAGTGTTGTTTCCGGGTAAGGAATTGCCGCCTTAGTTGCTTAATTTCGTTTTATGCTTGTGGAGTGTTGTATTTGAGCTGTATATCCTGTTGGTTGTTGTTGTTTTGGACGATGGCAGTTGGGTGAAGTTGTTTTTGGGCTCCGGCGAAATTCCGGCGAAGTGACCAGAATCCGGCGTAGGTGTACTGTTCCGGCGAGGGCTCGGGAACTTTTCCGGCGAAGACTCGGGTTCTGCCGGCGGACGATAATTCTCGTTTGTACGACTGTTTACCGGTAATTACCTATGTTTGTCTCGGTTATGCCATGTATTTAATTTTTGGAATTTAAATTACCAAAATACGTTATATTTATTCATTTAATGAATTTTGGATTCCCGAGAGCGGAGAGAAAAGAGTGTGTGGCCGGGAGAACTTACCGACACGAATAGAACTTTAGGCCGATCAACTCTTGGGCTCGAAAACGACTTTAGGACGGTTTTAGGAAAAACCGAGCCCAAGCCCAGTAATCTCAATTTGAAGCTTAGCATATTAAAAATGGACTTAAAGGAGTAGACTTAAGACCTAATCTCGGATAAGTAAATTCACGGACTTTAAGAACGGGCTTGAAGCCCATTTTCATAATCGGTAAGATACGACTTAAGAAAGTGGGCCCACGGGCCGGAATTTGTGATTAAGGATTTAGTGGGCCTTAGGCCCGAGAACTGTTAACGAACTTAAATCGATGAACCTTAGATCCGTAATCGTTGGAGTTATGGAAGATAAAATATTCTTTTGGACTTAGACCCGAAAATCTTATAATCGGATAGTTAGGGTCGGGAGTTACTCGATTGGAGCATACCTTAGCATACATATATGTTTTTATTCCTAAAATTGGTTTAGTGATTATATTATGTGCCGGTATTCAGGCACGGGAGATACCTCGAGAGCTGTAGACCCGGATCGAGAAGAAGTCATAATCTGCATTCTGAGGTGACATTACAAGTCTTTTTGTATATGTTTTGTGAATGCATGTTGGTGTGGTTTGTTTGTTTACTTGCCTTGTTTGCTACATGCTTAATGTACTTCAAACAGAAATATAAAGGTTTAATTAAGAATAAAATACTAAATTCTACTGTGGTGTCGGTTGGTAGCCCCGAGGAGGGTTGGGTACCTCGGGTCACATTATGCTGTTTAGCATGCCCAGGGGATGTAGGTGCACCCCTGGAAGACTTGCACCGGTTAGGTGTGTCTGAGTGCACCCTCAGGTAGCTAGCAGCCACTTGAGATTTATCAGTGGTTTGGCCTCAGAATCTACCCCTTCTGAGGTTCGACATTTGGGTTTCACACCCTGATCTGATCAGATGCGCTACCGAGACTTGACTCACAGTAGAGGGCCCATAATGGTAAAAATAATAATAATGATAACAATAAGATAATGCATTGAGCTCAAACAATACGAGCTACAATACAATAAAACATTTATGTGATGGTGTGTGATTCTGATTTGCTTGTATGTTGTACTTGTGCTCGTGAGCTACTCACCCTACGAGCATGACTTCACTTTCATGTATATTTAGACTTTTAATGTTCACTGAGTAGGCGACTCACATAATCGCCACCGTTGTTTTTTTTTCAGACTTTAGTTAGCGTGCAGACTCACTTATACCTTCGACTCGGAGATCAGACGCAGTCACTTCAGCAGGTAGTTGTGCATTATCTCTTGGTGGGATCCATAGGGCCATATGCATGATATTTTCTATCTTGAGTATTATTATTATTTTCATCTTCCGCTGCATGCATAATGACTCGAGATGTCATAGATATTTTATCTTATATCGACAGTTGGCCGGAGTTGATTTTGTGATATTATGTCGGCGTGATGCCGTGATGGCTTATTATTTGTTAAGCCGGTTGATCTCGTTTATTTTCATGACATCTCGTTGTTAATACATTTTCATGGAAAATGTTTGTATGCCGAAGCATCGGTTTTTGTACCCCGGGTTTCAAGAGTATTTTGGTAACTCTTTTTCATTTAATTATTTTATTTTTATTTAATTGGGGTACGGGCTTCCACATTGACCCTGCCAAAGTAAATGCTGTTTTGGAATAGGAGTCACCCAAGACGGTACCCGAAGTCAAGAAGTTTTCTTGGCCTTGCAAGATATTATCGGAGGTTCATTGAGGGTTTTTCCTTGATAGCCAGCCCTATGACCAAGCTGTTGAGGAAAGATCAAGCCTTTGTTTGGAGTGAAGCCTACTAGAAGAGTTTTGAGGAACTGAAGAAGAAGTTGACATCAGCGCCAGTTTTGACAGTACCTAAGCCAGGAGTGGAGTATGTGCTGTTTTATGATGCTTCAGGTCTTGGTTTGGGAGCAGTTCTGATGCAAGAGGGCCGAGTGATTGCTTATGCCTCGAGACGGATTAATGTCACATTTCGTCCCTATGTTGCCTTCTCAAATTGAAATTCGTCCTTGTGTTGAGTTTTGGTTGGTTTTGATCCCTCAGTTGGTCAATTTTTTAAGGTTTTAGTCCTTTTTACCGATTTTACCCCTAAATTCAGTATTTTACTGTTCAAACCAGTTTATCCACCCGAAATTCGACCCAACTAACCGACCCAACCCGAAACCTTTTTAAAAAATCTCCAGTAAACAAATAACTCTACCACCCAACATCAAAAATTTTAAAATCATAAAAAAATACAAATTATTTTTAAAAATTTTTTAAAAAAATTAAAAATCATAAATCAAATTATTTTAAAATTTTAAAAATTTAAAAATTTAAAACTTTCTTCTCCACATTTTTTTTTAAGTTAAAAATTCTTAAATTTAAATTTTTTCTCTACTTTTGTTTTTTTTTCTTTTTTCCCTCCTTTCTTCTTCACGCAAGTCCTCTTATAGCAGTAGTCAAAAAGGCATAGTCGACTTAGAGTGGTAAGCTTTTTCTCTGCTTTTCTAGAAAAAATTATATTTTAAAAAATTTTTAAACTAAAAGATTATTTACTTTATGATTTTTTTAAAAAAATAATATTTTAAAAAAATTTTGTACTTTTTTAATGATTTCCAAAATTTTTGATATTTGGAGGTAGAGTTATATATTTATTGGAGATTTTTTAATGGGGTTCCGGATTGGGTCGGTTAGTTGGGTCGAATTTTGAGTTGGTAAACTGGTTTGAATAAAAAAGTCCTGAATTTAGGGGTAAAATCGGTAAAAAGGTCTAAAACCTTAAAAAAATGACCAACTGAGGGATCAAAACCAATCAAAACTCAACACAAGGACGATTTTCAATTTGAGGGGGCAACATAGGGACGAAATGTGACATTAATCCGCCTCGAGACAGTTGAGACCACATAAGAAGAACTATCCGACACATGATCTAGAGATGGCCGCAGTGATCCTTGCTTTGAAGAGTTGGCGACACTACCTGTTTGAAGAGAGATGCCGAATTTTCACAGAATATAAGAGTCTCAAGTACATCATGACTCAGAAGGAGCTTAATCTGCAACAAAGACGTTGGGTTGTGTTGCTGAACGATTATGATTGTACTATTGAGTACCACCCTGGAAAAGCTAATGTTGTAGCTGATGCTTTGAGCCGGAGACAACCAGAAGATGCTTCCACAACCTACTTGATATCCTCTCTTATCGAGTTAAGAAAGATGGGAGTTGATTTGTCAGTGAATGAGACAGGAGCCTTGTTGACCCATATTGAAGTCAAGTCTAACTTGAGAGGTTGGATTGTGGAACTACAAGATGGAGATTCCGACCTGATCAAGCTGAAGGAAGCAGTCCGCAGTGGAAAAGAAGATAAGTTTCATATAGCCGAGGAAAGTGCACTGATGCTGGGGAAACGTCTATGTGTATCCAGTGTTGGTGACCTGCGCAGTCAGATTCTGGAAGAAGGACATATGATGTCGTATGCTATGCATCCCGGAAGCACCAAGATGTATCAGAATTTGAGGAGTCATTTCGGGTGGCCGCGTATGAAGAAAGATGTAGCCGAGTATGTGGCTTAGTGTATTACTTGCCCGCAGGTGAAAGCCGAGCATCAGGCTCCAGCGGGAAAGTTGAGATCGTTGATAGTGCCAGAATGGAAATGGGAGATGATCACTATGGATTTTGTGGTCGGATTACCGTTGACTCGGAGACAGCATGATGCTATTTGGGTTACCGTTGATCGACTTACAAAATCAGCTCATTTTCTTCCCATTCGACCCTAGACAAGTTGGCGAAGCAGTAAGTTGCAGAGATTGTGAGGCTACATGGAATTCCTAAGTCCATAGTCTCAGACAGAGATCCGAGATTCACATTACAGTTTTGGAAGAGTCTGCAAGCAACTTTGGGTACGAAGTTGAGTTTCAGTACCGCTTTTCACCCTCAGACAGACGGACAGTTAGAGAAAACTATTCAGATGCTGGAAGAGATGCTAAGGGCTTGTGCTCTTAACTTCAGTGGGAGTTGGGATCAGTATTTGCCTTTAGCGGAGTTCGCCTACAACAACAGTTTTCATTCCAATATCGGCATGCCACCGTTTGAAGCTCTTTACGAAAGGAAATGTTGAAGTCTAGTTCGTTGGGATGAAGAAGGTCTTCGTTTGATCGTTGGTCCAGAATTGGTCAAGAAGACAGTTGATAAGATTCAGACAGTTAAGCAGAGTATGAGAGCATCATAGGACCGGCATAAGAGTTATGCTGACAAACATCGACGTGAGATGGTGTACCAGGTGGGAGAAAGAGTTTTCCTCCTAGTTGCGTCCTGGAAGGGTGTTATCAGATTTGGGAAAAGAAGGAAGCTCAGTCCCAGGTATATCGGGCCGTATGAGATTGTGGAAAGGGTTGGACCCTTGGCGTACAGATTGTCCTTACCGGAGGAGTTGTCACGAATTCATGACGTGTTTCATGTCTCCGTGTTGAGGAGGTACAGATCAGTCCCGAGTCATGTGGTTACTACAGCAGATGTTGAGATCGCAGAGAATCTTACGTATACAGAGATGCTAGAGCAGATTCTTGCCCGAGAGGTCAGACAATTGAGGAATCGTATCATTCCGATGGTAAAGGTTAAGTGGAGCAAGCACTCTGCGAACGAGTCTACGTGGGAAGTCGAGGAGCACATGCATTCTTAGTATTCGAACCTGTTCATGGCATCAAAATGAATTTTGGGGACGAAATTCTTTTGAGGTGGGCAGGCTGTAACAACCCAGGTAAAAATTACCATTAAAAATTAATCTTGGGTAATTAATTCTTGGTAAATCGGGCATTGGATTCTGAAACCAAGCCTTGTCCCACGTTCGGAATTTTTCTGCGGATTTTACGGACCAAAGTTGGAATTTTTCAGGTCCAAGATTCTTCAGAAAAGTCGGGTTTATCCTCGAATTATCGGACCAGAAATAAAGGTAAGGGGGTATATTAGATATTTTCTGGTCCGGACGGGTCACACCTCACATGCAGCACAGTACTACATAATTGAGGCAGCTCAATTATTCAGCCGCCTTCTCCTGTGTTGCCTGTGAATTGCTTTTTCCTATGATACCCGTGTCTTACCAGTGTTTTGCACGCCTATTTGAACTTCTTCTCTTCTGCTTCCATGCACAACACCTTCCTCTTCTACAAAAACCATAACCACCATCAAAAACCCAGTTTCCTTCCTCACTCACAAAACCAGTAAAAAAAAAAGAGAAGAAAACACACACCACAATCAATCAGAGTTGGCCACGTCACCTTTTCTTCTTCCTTCCCCTCCTGGTCACTGTTCACGGAGAAGTGACCCGTGCCGTCTCACACACCACCGCCCTCACCATCACCTCTCCCTCGTCGTTGCCGTTCGAGTGTAGCCCTCGCCGCACGATACGTCGTCGGCAATCACCATAGCCGCGAGCCCACGCGACAACACCTGCAGACGCGCCGCCTCCTTCTTTCTAGGCCGCCGCCTGCAGCACGTCGTTCCGCCGCCTCCTCTCGTCGTCACTTCCTTCCCGAGTCGCTCCGTCGGACTCGCCATCGTCACTCTCGCGAGGTGAGCTGTGCGCCTAGGTGGATCCGACCGGTGACCTGGTTATGCTAGATATGACCCGCCCGTGGCTGGGTTATGGACCCGGGTCGCGCCTGTTGACCTGGGGTTGACCTGGTTGTGGGTTGGGCCTTGGGCATAACCTGGGTTGGGTTGGTACTACTCGGCCTAGTCCGTTTTTAATAAAAAAAGGAGAGAATATATATAAATATAATTCTAGAAAAATAATAATAATTATGGATATGATAATAATATATATTGAGGGTTATATTTTTTTTGAAAATAATATTTTGAAAATATATATATGGTATTAAATAATTATTTTGAGAGAATAATTTTGGAAAAAGTATTATCAAAGTATGGTACCGGAATAATATCCGGGTATAAGTGTAGTACATTATTTTCGACTCTTGAAAGTGAATGGTGAATGATGATAATAATGGAGAAATAACCCGAGGCAGTACCGAGTTGGTTCAGTATTTATTTTACGACATACAGTATTAGCATGACATTTGCATATCATCTTATATGTGCATATTATTTATTGATATAGGAGTTGATAACGAGCAGTTATTTGAGGAACCGGACTTGGAATCTGTTGGGCAATTCCAAAATTGATAATCGACTAAGGTGAGGATGGATAATCCTTGATATGTCCTTGTAATACTTTGTGTGCTTTGTTGTTTGATTGATTTGCTGAGATGGTCATTGTTGGTTATTTGACTACTATGGTTATTGCTGTTGTGGTTGTTAGACACTGTTATTGGTTCTTGGATATTGTGTTGAGATTGATGTTGGACTATTGACTATGGATAATTGGGAAAAGGATAATGGATATTGGAAATGGAAATTGGGAATGAATTTGAGATGATGATTTAAGTTGTCACGTGGAAAGTAGTGGTACGACCCGATAGTTTGAAAATTAATTTTGGGATGCTATGGTCGGTTACTTGGTTTGGAGATGTTGATCCCGGTTGTTCTTTGGGTTGTTGAACCCGGTTTGTTCTTTTGGGATGTTGATCCCGGTTTGGTTTGTTCTTGTGGGATGTTGATCCCTGTTTGGTTTGTTGTTGTGGGATGTTGATCCCGGTTTGGTTGTTCTCTTTGACCTGGCATCCGGAATTAATTGATAACCTGGTACGACCCTAGCTTGTCCAGTGACGGGGCCCGGAAGATAAAATTGGTAATAATAATAATAATAATAATAATAATAATAATAATAAAATATTCTTTTAACCTTGGCTCAGTCTTGATTTGGATGATCTTCTGTTTTGGGTGTGATTCTTCCCTACAGTATTATAGTTGTTGCATATTGTTGTTTATCCATGATTGTGCTTAAATGCACCGGTGAGCGTTTCGGACCCACCCCTCGCCTGCGGGGTTTCATCCCGTAGGTTAAGTTGTTTCGTAGTTCAGGTACGACGTTCGATGGCTGCTGCTTTCTTCTCCACCTGACTCCGGATCCATACCTCCGCCGCATGTGCATATAAGTCTTCCGCTGCTGTGTTATATATGTTGCTGTGTTGTTGCTTTCCTATTTTGCTTATGATGCTGTTTATACTGGATTACTGCTGCTGTTGAGCTAGTGTGTGAGTGGATTGAATAATGGTCCCCGAGTATGGGTGACGAATATTGTTTCGGAACTTCTGTTGTATTTGGATTTACTGTGTAGTATTATGACTGCGAAGTACTGTCTGTTCTACCAATAAGAATAGTTTCGGCACGTGTTTACTGTGTCCGGTAAATACGAGTGGGGGCGCTTCATAAATACTTTAGACATAGATGTCGTTTTTTATTTTATTTCATTACATCATTACTTACATCCAGACAATTGAGCCATATTAAGATAAATACTTGCAACACGAAGGTTAAAGTAAAAGAAAAAGGAGTAAAAAACAAAATATCCTCTACAGTCTGTAATCATTCCATTGCAGAGTAGTCCTTTTGGCAGAGTGGTTCCACACTTCCACTACAAATAACATTTGTAATTCTCTATATAAAAAAACATTTGTAATTAATTATTTCCATTTTTATGAGAAAATGATTAACTCCAATTTGGATAAGGGTCTCCTTATACAATTTTAATGGAGGCCTAGCAGATGGGTAACAGACTAGCCAGAAAAACGATGTGAAAAAATTTCGTGACCAAAACCCACATCAATAATCAAGCCCAAAACCCCATTTGGACCAACTTCTGAATGGTACAACGAGCAACAGGAGATTTTGCCATCAACATGAAACCCAGTTTTGATGATAACCTGAAGCCTACCGATCTTCTCCAATTTGAAGCTCTAACTTGTACGTTCAATTCATTTCGACAAAAAAAAAAAAAACTTGTACGTTCAAAATTCAATGTCACCCAGTTTGTATGGTTTGGAGTATAAATCTCAATTTCTAGTCCTTTCCTGGCAACTTCAAGCAGCAACTCATCTGATAGACCTTTAAAATGCTTCTTTGTATCTCCAATTAGAACTAAACAAAATGCTGCGGTAGATAACTTTACTTGCTTCAGGATCCCAGAGCAAACCAGATCATATATAATTGCTTTACCAGTGAGCTTATAATTAACTAACCAGGTGGTACTTAGATGAAGAGGAAGGATAATTTTTTTTTATTTAAAGTCGAGTGCTGTATTTTTTGCTAGTAAGTATATATAATTAAGCAGCGATCTATGCACCTGTTTGCCTGTTCTAGTTTTGGCTGTGAAGCGTCTACGACCTACTAATGCTATGCTAATATTTATCACTTTCATAAAGGATCAAAAAAACTCGTGTGGCAACAACACTGAAAAATTACCTGTCCCTGCACACTTCTTGTGAGAGTCCCCCAGTTCTAATCATTTTCGCATCCTTCAACTTTGGTTTTTCATGTAAAACACAGAGAATTTTCCACATAATTAACTCTTCAAATTTTGTTTTTTTTTTTTCCGCTGAAAATACAGGGAGAATTTTCCACATTCTTCCTGCTTCACAAGTTGGGCAACACATACAGGCCAGCAGCAAGACTGTGAGTGATGCCTGGACGGTTTATAAAAGTACATCTAATTAATTAGTTCATTCTTAATTCGCATGCATAATCAAGGTTGGTTTACATTCAAGCACACTAACATAAAAAAGAGTGTTGTATGATGCAATTAATTCTTCCTGATTTCAAGCGGCATAACTGATAGTGTGGCACAGATAGCTAGTCTAATCATTGATGGCCCTTATGTTCCGTAGCCTATATATACTTGCTGTATTTGACAAAAACAATGTCGATATGTGTACAAGAATTCTGATCTTATGCGCGCAATTCAAGTGCTCATCATGAATCTTCAACCGTTTTCCAATGTAGAATTCCAGACGATTCAACAACTAATTCATGTTTTTTTTTTTGTAGTAATTGTTTAGCTTTTCACCTTTGGACCTATATTTCCCATGAATATATAATTGCTTAATGCAAAAACAAATTGTAGTATACATGGTTCGTCGACTCTGGGGGAGAAAAACGTGCGGAATCCAATGAAAAACAAAGAAATGTAACAAAGTATATATCAGCAGACAGCGACGGACGTCGCTATATAGTTGGGTGTGTGAGTCATCATGTGTTTCATCAGTCGAGGCAAGAAATACATTAAATATACCCTTACAGGACTAATTTTTGAATTTATTGTGATATTATGAGTTTGAGTCCGTTTTCCGCAACAATTTTCTGGCCGAAAAAACGACAACAATAAACCCAAACGTGGTTTAGTCATTAGTGATTTGCGGGGTCTAACGGAGGAGCTTTTCTTGGAACAGGAAGCTAATCCCAAAGTTTCAATGCATATTAAACAACTAAACAAAGGGGACTATAAGATTCTTTTGAGACTTTAAAGCCCAATGCGGAATTAAAGCTACCAATAGATACTCCCTCCATTCATATTAATTGTCGTTTAAGATTTTAGCACTAGGATTAAAATAATATTCATTAACTTTGATTCTAGTTAAAATTATGATAAAAAGATTAGATTATTCTTCTATTAATTGTTTGTTTTTCTAATATTTTTCTTTTTAGGGATAAATAGGAGAAAACAATTCAGACATACATTGGATATACTAATTTGTCAATTAATTTGAAACAAATAACAATTCCCACAACCATAGTTAATATGAAACGGAAGGAGTATTTGTTTTACTGAAATGGAAGGGCAAAGCCCTTTGTGTTTTTTTTTAGAAACGAGGGCTTAACACCCAAAGACTAGATTGAAATCAAAGCAGAAATACAAGCACGAGGGCATGAACACCCCCTCAAGGTCTGCCTGAAAAAAGTCCTGACAAAACAAAGGAACATAATCATAAACACCATGGAAAGAGATGCGTGCACAACAAGGCTATCAACAACCTTATTTCCCTCCTATATGTGTGATAAAACTCCACTTGCCAAGCATAACCTAAGACTGTAAATATCTCTTGCAGCAACGACTCTCTCTTGGGATTAGACTTGGCTTCCAGCATGTGCAGCGGAGATAAGGAATCAATCTCCAGAATAATATGTCTGATGCCCATGTCCCAAGCTACACGCAAACCCAACAAAGCAACCCAAATCTCAGCTTTAAAAGTAGTACACCAACCCACAGTTGCCGTAAAACTAAACAACCAATTGCCCTGAGCATCCCTAGACACCCCACCAGCACCAGTAGTACCTAGATTGCCTTGACAAGCGTCATCAGTGTTAAGCTTACACCAAGGAGCAGTTAGGCGGATCCAGGAAAAAGGAGTCACAACACGAGACGGGAGCTTCGGTTTACTAGCTTGATGCACTAAATGTTGGTTGTGTGATCAAGCTGCTGGAAATCTGCAGCACTAAGCTTGGGTCCACTCAATTATTGCTTAAAGTGTGTGAGTTATGAGTGTTTTTTAATTATTGCATTATGCTAATCAATAATGTTATCCTGAGTTGTAGTGTGTTTTTTCTTTATGAGCTGTGCTATTAAAGAAGAGCTGTGCCATTATGAGCATCTTAGAAAAGCAAATTATTAAGCTGTCAACAATGATGCAAGTTTAGTAGAATATAGGTTGGTTCTGGCCTATATAAGTGAGGGTTGTAATCTGATTTATACAAGTGAAATAAAAAGAAAAATGTGTGCTTTCACTTCATTGTATGCATCATAACATGTTATGTGCGTGATCAAAACAAAATATTGAGAGGTTAGAGAGAAAATCAATGGATAAGTAACCAAGAAAGTCAGCTTGTTGTTTCTGCAGTTTTCTGGAAAATTTCCAGATTCTCAAGAACATCGATGTTCTAAATGACAACATCGATGTTCTCATATTCTGGGTAGCACCAGGGAGCTTGAAAAGTCAACAATTGGTAGTGGAGCAGGTTCCTTTTTTTCGGGTTCTGCCTTTTGATTTGTTGGAAACCAAGAAGATGGTTTCTGATTGGATAATTGCTGCAACGTTGAGGGAACTTCCTCAAAGTTCTGACCTCAACACAATGACTATAAAGATGTTGAGCCAGAAGTTACAGGAAGAGTTCGACTTGGATTTGTTGGATAGAAAATCATTTATAAAAAATGAATGAGTTTGTTCTAGGAAAATAAGTTCGAGAACAATGAAGCTGAGGAAGATTGCATTGATAATCATATGGCAGATTCAAAGATAGAGGTACTAAACGGCTCTGTTTTGAATTTGGTTGATGAAACTGAAGAGCTTATTGGTAAGATTTTTGAAACTAATGAATGCTTGGATGATTCTAATTTAAATGATGAAGTGATTTCACTTGATGAGAATCTCGCTGATTTTAGTCATGAAATTGCTGTGAAAAGTGAAGTCGTTGAATTTGTTAATTGTGAAAGCATGTGTCTGGAGTTCAAAGAGTTCTCCAGTTGTCAATTGATTGAAATGGAAAATGAAAACAATGTTAGTTCAGGTATTGAAATACCTATAACAGAGAAGATTGCGAAGATTGGATATTGTGATGATGAGTTTGTTGAACTTGAAGCTCTGGAGGTGAATAGAAACATCAGAAATCATAAGATAAAATTGAGAAAAAAGAATGGTATTCACATTGAAGAGAAGTCCTTGGAATTCTATGATTTGTTTGATGCTTCAATTACCAGACAATACAAGAGAAGAAAAAGAAGATTCAAAATCTGTTGAAGTTGAAGTTGAAGTTGAAGAGCAGCTTGCTCATAAGGGAGTGTTGGTTGTGTGATCAAGCTGCTGGAATTCTGCAGCACTAAACTTGGGTCCACTCAATTATTGCTTTAAGTGTGTGAGTTGTGAGTGTTTTTGAATTATTGCATTATGCTAATCAATAATCTTATCCTGATTCGTAGTGTGTTTCTTCTTTATGAGCTGTGCTATTAAAGAAGAGCTGTGCCATTATGCGCATCTTAGGAAAGCAAATTGTTGAGCTATCAACAATGATGCAAGTTTAGTGGAATATAGGCTGGTTCTGGCCTATATAAGTGAGAGTTGTAATCTGATTTATACAAGTGAAATAAAAGGAAAAACTTGTGCTTTCACTTCATTGTATGCATCATAACATGTTCTGTGAGTGATCAAAACAAAATATTAAGAGGTTAGAGAGAAAATCAAATGAACAGTAACCAAGAAAGTTAGCTTGCTGTTTCTGCAGTTTTCTAGAAAATTTCCAGATTCTCAAGAACATCGATGTTCTAAATGACAACATCGATGTTCTCATGTTCTGGGTAACACCAGGGAGCTTGAAAAGCCAACACTAAAAAGACCTCGAGCATAGGATATGACATCCTTCACCGCATAGAAATCAACACCCTGCCTGCAAAAATTCCACGCATTCCGCCATGACCATAGCTTCCATAAGCACACCCCGAAAATGATCTTCCAAGGAATAGCCTGGACGGATCAAAGCCCTTTGTCACTGGTTAACTAGGAAGGGTTACAATAGTATGTGGTGTGGAAGACCCCAACACATTTAAAAAGAGCAAACAAGATGAGGTTCAAGTAATTGTTTTGTTTTATAATAATGGTCAAATTAATCACAAGACAAATCAATCAATTAGAGGGATTTAACTCCTAATTGATTTAGGAATTTTGATGTACATAATTTGAAAGATTTGATATGATACTCATTATTTATATACGTTCTCACCACTATATAAATAGTAAAATATTTGTACATATTTTCTGAACATATTCACATATATATTCTTGGAGAGAAGGAAGAAATGTACAATTATCTACTAAGTAGATCTTTGAGAACCAAATAGTAATCTGGAGAGAAAGAATGGCAGCAAAGGGAGCAATTCTATGGTGTTGTGGTATATCAACTTTGCTTTTTTATTTGCCAAGTCAACCTAATTAAAATATATATGTTATTCCTTTATTTGTTCTAAAAAATTCTTTCCAACTATTATATATTTTTTTCATTTTTTAATGTAAAATTTTTTTCAACCAAGAAATAGTAAAAAATTATGCCTTGTGGGTCGGGAAGAGAGAAGAAATAGAAGAGATGGGAGGAAGAAGACAAGATACAAGGAAGGAGGAGTAAACAGGAAGAAGAAGGAAAAGAAAGACAAGGAAATGAAAGAAACAAGGAGAAAAAGACCTGTAAAAGAAGAAGTAAAGGAGAATAAGGAAGAAGGAAAGAGGGGCGAATGAAGAAGAAATTGGAAAAGAAAAATGACGGAAAAAAAGAAAATAAAATGAAAAAAGAAGAAAGAAAAAAGAAAATAGGAAAGGAAGGAAAAAGGAATAAAAGATAGAGACGTTTCCCGGAAATTAGAAAGAAGCGTGACTCGGGTGTCAGCAGAATTATTGGTTTAGGTTTGGGATCAAAATATCCTCGGCTTCGACTTTCAATCCCTTAACGTCACAAGAGTATTTTTGTCTTTTAAAAATCTTTTCTTGTATTCTTAAATACCCAAATTTTGGTTTCTGTTCTAGAAAGTGTCTTAGAAACTAAATCAACCCCTCTTAACTTGTTTAGGCCTACACTAATATATATATGTTTACCATAAGTTCTAACTCCTAGTTTCCATCAATTTCTGAACATTCTAACATAAAATTAGCATTAAAAAAAACATTCTAACATAAAATTGGAGATTAATTATTTAGGGATGACAAAAAAAAAATCCTTAAATATCCATTCTTATGTTATATATAAGAGGCATATCAACGATCAAATAATCATTACTAAAATGTGAACTTTTTCAAAAGAATCCCTGTTTTATATCATCGGTCATTTGCAACTCCCTGCATCACCATTATGCATAACCAAACCATCAAACATATCGCCAACGTCAGGGCCTTGAAGCTTGAGAAGACTGGAAAGAAAGCAAGTTAAATTTATTTCGAAATGATGGTTAATGCCAAGCTTCATCATACGTTTTTGTCTACAGTTGATATCACGAACGTGCAAATCTTTCCGTCTAACTCCAGATCCAGTCTTGATCAATATATCCATCTTCAACTTATTAAATTGATCCATATTCATTCATAGAGAGATAAGCATTAATTGCCACATCCAAAACCAAGACTCATGCAAATCAACAAGTGTACGCTTGAACATCTATTCTCAACATATGTACTCGCTTAGCAAAAAGTAATTTGGAGAACTAGTTAGTCAAGAAAGCCATATACTATTACTCATGAGGGAAAAAATAAAATAATTAGTATCTGTAGCTGGAAAGCAGTCGCTTATATATCTGAGATGTAGGTGGACTATAGCTGGTCCCAATCCCAAATCACTTTTCATGCGTTTTTAGTATAGGGGTCGGACATTATAATTGACACCGAAGGTTTAGTCATTATTGTTTTTTTTTTTTTTAACTTGTATATCATCCACACTTTCCTCCATATTCGAATTATAGAATTTTCTATGAGATGCTAAGCTGTTTCTGGTATATCAGTCACTTGGTTAACCACATTAGGAAGTTAATTAAACCCTCTGATCAGCACTTCTTCCATTGTTCTCTACTAGTGGTGACATGGGTTTTCATAGAGTTGAAGTGAATTACTCTGCCGATTGGTTCGCTCTGCAATCGTTTTTGATCCTCCTTATAGACTGACTGACTTACCCCCAAATTCTGGGGACTTGAATGGCTCGACTGTGTTAATTAAGTGTGCTGTGTACTTATGCTCTTGTAGTGTTCCTATCCTAGCTACTTGATACTTTTTTTTCGTTTTTAGAAAAGAAGTGCTAGCTAGTTTGGTTGCAGCACCTAGCAACGCAGGCCGAGTGGGATTATTTGGGGAACATTATATAGCATAGGATTCACTGTAAAGAATGTTGCCGACGAAATAAATTAACCAGCCTCCCTTGTGATAAGAGAGACATAGTTTTTTTTAGCTCCAAAATAAGCCACAAATGTACACCTTCATATAAGCTAAATTTGAAATGCTGCCAATTTGTGTTGAACAAAATATCTGAATGACAAACAATTAATGTCTGTCTGGAGGCCACCTTCGTCTTCATTTCCGTACCTCGTGCAGGACATGACAGAAAGATTACCTCTACCTTGTCCGCATGACAATTTCTCTTGTCAGAATTGCTAGCAATCGTATCACCGTGCATGTTAAACCAGGAAGCCAAGTACAACACATGGATGCTTCACCTATAAATAAAGATCACATCTGCCTTGCCATTTCAATATCACACACAATCCCCACTTCACCATCACTAAGTTAATCAACCAACCATGCTTACCAAAACGACCAACTCTTTCGTTCTCCTTACTTTACCCCTCCTTTCTTCTCTGTTGTACTCCCTAGCTTATGAAATCCCATACCCAGAAACCGAGGTCGAAACTGAAATTATAAACCCACGAGACCCAAAGAGTCCTTGGTGGGAGATCGAACAGTGCCAGAGATGGGAGGGAACGTGGGCAAAGAGAGGTGAAGCAGTGTCAGCAGAGATGCGAAGAGGAAGCTATCAAGAGGAGAGAGCAAGAGCAAGGAAGAGGACAAAGAGAAAGAGAATGAGAGAGCCATCATCACGATAACCCTGAGGATCCTCGGCGGCGACGATTCGAAGAGTCCCTTGACATCTGCAGAAGGCAACCGCCGACCGAGAGGCAGCAGTGTGATCGAAGTCTTGCAGGCGGGAGTTTGAGAAGCCAGTGGGGGAGGAACCCCCAAGAAGAGAGATGGGAAGAGGAGAAGAAGAGGAGCAGCAGGAGAGTGGCAATCCTTAACTAGAGTTCTGCAGAGGTTCTCCAAGAGGTCTAAAGCTCTTCCAGGGAATCGATGACTGTCGGTTTGGCGGTTCTTGAGGCAAATCCTAACACCTGTGTTGTCCCCCATCATTGGGGCCGTTTTCTTTGTTCTAAGAGGTATATATGCATCTTCTGCTAGCCACTTCTGCTCAAATAGATTCGGATATGAGCATTATAGTTATATGACTGATTGTTTTTGCAGGAAATGGAACAATAACAACTGTGGTTAGAGAGAAAAGGATCTCATAACTTGGAGTTTGGAGATGTGATGAGGGTTCCCGCGGGGGCAACTATCTACTTGATAAATCCAAACGACAGTGAAAAGTTGAGAGTGGCAATGGTACTCTATCCTGTCAACACTCCTGGAAAATTTAGGTACTAATTCAGAGTTTTCCTGTTTCATAAATTCAATTGAATTTTTTAATTTTAAAAATCTGCTCATAAATTCAACTTGCATATATGATGCAGCAATACTTTTCTGCCTGAGGCCAAGACCCTGAGTCATTTTACAGAGGTTTCAGCAACGATATCCTCGTGACTGCTCTTGCTGTAAGTACTTTTATTGTTCATTTCATGAATCTTTTGATTGGATTATCTAATCTATGATGATTCTTTCTAAGCAGTTTCATGTTTATCTTGTGTATGAGTAACTCTGTTTGTTTTTTTTGACACTATAGACACCAAGAGATCAGCTAGATGGCCTATTTGGACAGCAAAGGCAAGGCATCTTCTTTAAAGCCCCAAGAGAAACGCTAAAGTCCTTATCCCTACGAGTATTTAATAAAAATCTTCAAAAAGACAAATATTAACTCCATGTGTTCTGGTTTTTGTGCAGGGATCTTCATCAGTTGCGCTTCTTGCCTCTGAAAAACAGCAATCTACATACGGTTGGGTTTGGAATCAATGCCCGGTTCAAGTTCAACCAGAGAAACTTCCATGCAGGTGACGATCACTATGAACTAGTTCTTTTGGCTTCAAACGCAATCATAAGCTTATGTTTTGATATTAATTGGATAAATTTGCAAATTCTTGTTTGTTACTATAGGGAAAAATTACAATATAATAATGAACCAGGTTGAGAGGGAAGCAAAGGAGTTGGCTTTCAATGTACCAGGGGAAACAGGTAGAGAAGATATTCAAGAACCAAAAGGAGTCTCATTTTGTGGCTGGGCCAATGGGAAAAGCAGGGGAGAGGGCACCCACTAGATACGGGTTTGGATCTTCCGGGCTTGTTTTAAGCCTTCTCTAATAAGTGAGATTAATTAGTTATCTGGAGTACTTTTGCTAATCATGTGGGTTCGTCTTATAAAAAGTTTGGTATATGCTGTAACTACGTGTACATGGCGTATGGGGGGTTGTGTGTATCTTGACAGGATCGAGGCCTAAGCTCTCCTTTATAAAATAAATAAGTTTGACGTTCTCTACTTCAAATTCCCTTCTTCCTGACTGGATTTACCTGCAGCTTGGCTCTACCCTACCTGTCAAATCTTGTCAAATTTTTGGTTTCACTTCGTCTAGGTGATTAACATAATTAATTGGATATCAGTAACACCCTCCCGGCTAGGCTACTAGCTCTTGCTGTTATCTTCCAAGTCACACATTAGATGGTGTTTAAAATTTGTATACGAATTTGGCTTGACAATTTTATAAAGAGAAAAATAATGCTTGACATATTGAATATTCCTTTTAAAGAAGTGATGTAACGTGATTTATATGTTTATGCTAGCGTGACTGTTATATGATGATTCCAATTTTTTAAATTAACAAATTATTATGATCTATAAAATATAAGAATTCTAACATAATGCAGGCACAAACATGGTACTTAAAAGTGAACGAAGATGGGTGTGGTTACTTAATTATCCACTGTTGGTTAAACAAGTGCGTCTTAACGGTCAAAGCGAACCCTTTCATTCTGAATGGTTTCATTTCGAATGAATCAAATCTCCCCAGGTAGGATTCAAACCTAGACTTGTACTCCATGTTATAGAGACTTGTACTTCTTGCCCGCCGCCCGGACCACCCAAGTGTCCCGGCTTCACCTACCACCCATGATATATATAGACCTTCATAATGGAACTCACTGGATATTTTCATGTATTAATTACTTTTTTTTTTGGTAAAGTAAAAGGGGAAGATTCATATGGTAACAAAGAAGGGTTTTTATCATTCAACTTTTTTTTTTTTTTTGAATGGAATGGATATATAACAAAATTCTTATAGAAATGCCCCATGATGTAGCCTAGGTCCTTTAATATCGTCTCCAAATGAGTGACCACGGTTCGTGGTTGCTTTTTATGTGATTTGATTAACAATTTTTCATTTATAGCTTTTTAACGCTAGCTGTTTGGATTTTAGTTATAAACTTAACATACATACATACATCTCAAAAATGACACATTAATAAATTAAAATTGGAGAATGTGAAGTGTCTCCATCCTTCATACTTCTTATTGACTTTTCGAATTCCAAGTACCATTAGAAGCAATTGGTTGCCTGAGGCTTCTGAGTTTTGTTGGGTTTGCTTTATCACAGCGGGAGAGTGAGAGAACAGAGGAGAAGGAAGAGAAGGGAGCCTCTTGTGTTGTCTCCATGAATAATACCAACAACACGAGAGCGAGAGCAATAACGACAACCACATGTCCTCTGTTATATATCCCTGGCTGGTTCTGTGAGATTAGCCCAATGTGGCCTGGCTTGTTTCCTTTCCTATCTTCCTCTTTTCACCTCTTTGAATTTCTTTCGTTATTTTCATGAATGAAATTATTTCCTTGATTCTATTCATTGCTAGTATTGAACAATACATAAAAGGGTTTACTGTCATGGTTTTGGTCTCTCCGTCTCGATCGTAAAGAACGATCTTTTGTGGTTGATTGGAATTGCTGTTCTTTTTATCATGGAAGTATTTTTTTTTTTTTCCGGTGAACTAATGAATGAAGATTACAAAGAGTGCAGCCAATAACAGTACAGAAAAAACATGGAAAGGCCGCCCAGAAAGAAAAACCATCACTGGTACTGCTCGAAGAGTTTCACGAAGAACTTAAACATATTGGAGGACAACCCGTTTTGGACAGAGCCAAAGCTGCACCGTAGCCGAGCACGCCATAACTGCCCCGCAACTATATGGAAAAGCCAGATGTGCCTGTTTGAACCACCAAGTTGCCCGTGTGATGATGTTGTCAAACAATAGTTTGAGCAGATGGTAAGGACTGGCTTTGGAACGCCACTGCAATATTGCATGTTAACCAGAGAGACCATGAGGCAGAGTACACCGATCAGAGAGATAGATCCAATGAGGCAGCCATTCTTGAAGGGAATTCAGAGCAGCCCAGGTTACACCCCACCAATTGCACAGCAGTTGCCAAACGTTGGTAGCAAAAGGACAGCGAAGAAAAAAGGTGAGTTGAAGACTCACTTTCAGCCAGGCACAGTGGACAGTTGATAGAGTCCCAAGGTAAAATGCGTCTACGCCACAACTGTTCTCGAACCGCAATACCATCATGTAAGAGCAGCCACAAGCTTTGGTGGTGTAAGTGAAAACCAAACCAGAGGTGAGGAAGGTGGGGTTCGAAGCTGAGGCAACAGAACACTGTATCCCGATTGAACCGAGTATTGACCGTTAGAAGCAGGGGACCAAACCCAATGGTCCGGGTCAATTCCATGCAGAGACATAGACAACAAAACCACCTTCAAGCGTTGACACTCCTCCACCTCCTAACTATGCAGTTCACGTCGCCAGACAGTATAGGGGAGTAATGTTGAAGATAACCCTGTGACAAGACTGTAGCCAAGGAGGCATCTTGGAAAGTGGAGATCAGAAACAAATGAGGATAACGATGCCTCAAGACATCCCAAAGAGGACCCACTATCAAACCAAAAACTTGCATTCAGACCACTGCGCACCATCAAGTGCAACTTTTCCTGCAAAGTAGAACCAGTGGGAGAGGTGGCATGGCAACCCCACTGTGCACAATCTGTGTCGAGATTGGCGATGATTTGGTAAGATTAAAAGAAGTTTCAAAGGCTCCGGAAGGTGTCACACACTTATTCCTTATCAAGACACTCCAGGTTTGGTCACTAGTTTGAAATCGCCATGATTAACCATTTAAGTAATAAGGCTTGATTTTTTATGCAAGTATTTTTGATGGTGTGCTTTGCTGCTTCTATGCTTTCGTGTCTTTTCTGCTTAGATTTGATGGTTTGTATATAGTGGAGTTTCTTTCTTTTTTTTTTTCGACAAAAAAAAGATATTAGATACAACTTGTCCACGAGATGGAATATGTTTTTCTTTTCTATTTCTTCTTTTTTTTCCTACTTCTTAGTTTGGCTGGACTAATCTATATCATGCTATATATTTCTTGAACTAACATAAATATAAAATCTGTGTAAATGGTTTATGATTGTATCATATCTTATTATAATAAAATTTTAAAATAATTAAAGTATTATACTATCTTGAGAATTAATTCTAATTGATTAACTAGAATCAATTAGTATATCAACGTGTTTGGGTCATCGCTACGTTTTTTTTTTTTTTCTTGCTGCCCCGGCACGTGTTTGTTTCAATTACTGCTACGTGTTGTTTTTTCTTTTTCTTGCAATATATGTTGTACCACCCCAAGTCAAATTGCGTTTCCCGTTTTAGTTTCTTGTCGCTCAAGCACTTGAGTGTGGTAAATTGGTCAAGCACTAGTTTCTTGTTGCTCAAATTGCGTCTGGTAAATTCAAATTATAGTGTTTTTTTTAAAATAAAAAATTATGTTGCATATCCTTCACTACAAAAATTTGAGTGAAATAGCATACCCCCAATCCGAAGCCATTCTGAAGCTATCATGCATTTAGCTTCAAATTGGCTTCCACAACGCCCGAAGCAAAAAGGCCCGGTGCTAAATTTGATTTCCGAAGCCAAACGGAAGCTAAAATGGCCGAAGCGAAAAAGCTGTAGCTATGCCGAAGCTATTTTTTAAGGGGGACCCACGCGACAACTCATCCCCAAATGAGATCTCAAAACAAAATTTTGATGATAAATAAGCATTTTACGTTTTCCTGTGATAATAAAATTCATTTATAGTTTTTTTATTACGATAATCAAATTTTTGTGATAAATATTAAATTGATAAGAGAAGAATATACTAAAACAAGTTTTATTAATGCTGTAAAATAATAATTTACACAATTTCAATCAATTAATAAAACTAAAAAATTACATTGATCAACTAAATTACATGGAGATAGAGAATAACAAATCTCCAAACAAAANTGTGAATAGAGGCTGTAGAGAAGAAGAAGTGAGAAGTTTGGAGGCAGGGGAAGAAATGGGAAATGAGAGAGGCGGTAGGGTTGACACTTTCTAAATTTTTGACTTTTGAACTTTGTTTTTTGGAACACCAAATTGAGCACATCAGAGTACATTGATACGTTTTGGTTAAAAAAAAAAAAAAAAATTGTCTTTCAAAATAGCTTTCATTGAACGGCGTGCTTTTCATAATTTAAAATATAAATTGTACTTTATTCCGAAGCCAAGTTGAAGCCAAGTCCATGCCCAACAAGTTTATGCATTGTTGGCACATGTGGGGTACACTATTTTTTGGCAAACCAAAACAAAACTGAAGCCAATCCGAAGCTATCTTAATTTTTTTTATTTTCGAAACCATGCCGAAGGTAATCCCAAGCCAATTGGCTTCCGCATCTGGCCGAAGCCATTTTCCGAAGCCATTCAGTCCAAAATTTTGTAGTGCTTCATCTTAACTTTTGCACTTCCAGATTTTCTGTTAATTTCCTGCATATATCCTTCATCTTAACTTTTGCACTTCTAGATTTTCTGTTAATTTCTTGCTGCTTTATTGATATCCTTAATGGGATTGGTTGTTCATGATGGTATCATTCCTTCAGAGTAAGAGTTATTTGTTCAAAACATCATGGAGCTACTGACTCTAGATTGTAAGAGGGAGCTTTTTGATCAGAATGATGGCTCAACAACTACACTAGAGGCTAGATTAATGGGAGAAGTTCTTCAATGTCTAACAACAATGCATAAGAAGAGGAGGAAAAACCGCAAACCTGGTAAACATTCAGGTACTTAAAGATGAATTTTCTTTTTCTTTCTTTCTTCTGGGAAAAAAGAAAACAGAGGGAAAGTTTTTGTGTAATAAGTGGGTGGGGGTGTTATTTGGCCCTGCATGCATCAAATGTCCACCGAAAATCTTCCAGGGCGCATGTATCTTTACTTACCTAATCAATCTCATCTCCTCCTCTTACATAATCAATCCTTATGTGCTTTTCTAAGCGCAAAAAGCCTATGCAACTCCTCCAGGTCAAACAATAGCAAAATTTCTTCAATTTCCAATCTTCAAGAAGAGCAGGACAAAACGCACTAAGAGACTACTATATTCAGGTATCCATAGTGATCAAGCCTTCTACCTTCTCATTTTTTTGTCGTTGGTTGGATTATGTATTGATATAATGCTGGTGGCCTTCCAGATAAAGTTCACATTCACACAAGGAAATTATTATAAGAACCAAGCTGTTGGCTTTGCCTTAAGCAAGCAGACATCATGCGTGACAAAGAGAAAAAGGTCTCGCAGTCTGGATAGGGGAACCGCACTTGCATGTAGTTCACCAATGCAACAAGAACCGGTTCCTTACCAAATGGATCGCACCATTATTCCTTTCAATAGTTCATCTATCAAGCAACGACGCCCAAGGGTCAACCTAGATCAAGAAACCAAACGAGTGTGGAAGTTATTATTAGAAAACATCAACAGCGAAGGTGTAAATGGAACAGATGAAGAGGAGACGAAGTGGTGGGAATCAGAAAGAAAGTTGTACAGTGGATTTGCAGAAAAGTTTATTGAACAGATGCATCTTGTACAAGGTAAAGTGCACACAAATTTCTCATAATTTTCTTTGACAGTCTTAAACATGGTCATCTTATATGATATCGAACATAGGTTGCCATTATTTCTTCCAACCATGAATGCATCAATATTGACAGCTCAATATGCAACTGGTAATTTCCGACGACATGTAGCTATCTTTTTTTGAAGACTAGGCAATCCATTAATAGGATGCACCAATCTTGAAGAGTTAAAACCTTAAAACAATAAAAGATACAGGGTCTTGCAAATAGATAGTGTTCATGGAAAAATTTTATGATGGGGACTCCCCAAGTTTGATTTGTTGTAGACTTGATCTTAAATTTAGTTATATTAGGAATAATTAAACCATATAAGTATATATATTGAATGTGCAGATTTATTTCCTAAATAATATACATAAATAAGGAAATAATATAAATTTTAGGAGATGAATAAATTTCTCAGTGCTCATCAATATACATAGTGCTGACATGCTATTTAAAAACCTATATATTAAGGAAACATAACATAGCGTTTACTAGTAAGGAAGAAAAATTAATGAATTCGCCAAGTGTAGAAAATAGATAAACATAGCTTTTCTCCAACACTTTAACAAGTTCAGTTACTCAGGTGCTCTTAAATTCAAAATATACCATACTTATGCCAGGTTTTATCTTCATTTGAAATTAATTATATCAAAATTGTGACATTGATATAGGTAATAGATGCTTCTCTCCATGGAAAGGATCAGTTGTAGACTCAGTAGTTGGAGTGTTTCTCACTCAAAATGTGTCACACCATCTCTCCAGGTAAGGTTGATATTTTTTCCACGAATATATTTTATAGTTTGTTCAACTAGAAGAAAGTGAAGGAGTAAACCCTTATCTGAGTCTATTCATTGTCTGCAGTTCTACATTTATGTCATTGGTAGCCCATTTTCCCCTTAAACGACATAGCAAATATGAGTCATGCTATGAGGAAAGAGCAAGCTCCGTGATTGATAATCCAATTGTTCACATACCTAATGCAGAAGACGAATGGAATAGGGAGACATCAAATCAATCAACGTACGACCAGAATTCTATGACTATCCGTATCATGGAGCTTGATGAAGGAGATATTGTTAATGGCCATAAATCTTCTAAATGCAATACTGATGCAACTGGTACATGCTATAAGTCAATGGAAAACATTTCTTCTGCAAAGTTCATTGAGTCGGAACAGATTTACTATATGGGGACTGAAGAAGCAAAGAATGATTCTCTGTCATCACAGTCATTGGGAATTTTATCTCAAAACTCTACAGATTCACCAGTTGCTCAAACCATTCACGCCGAAGAAGAGTTATGCTTAGAGAGCAACTCAGGGGCAGAAGCGTTGCTTGTTAGATCAAAACACAAGAATTTGAATGATTCTAGTTCTTGGATTGAACTTTCAGAGAAGGTTGGATCTACCATGACAGTTGTAGCTTTTGGACAACAAACTAGCATTATACCATTTCCTTCTACAATAGATTCTACCAATCAGGTTTCACAGCAATATATGCTCACCCAGGGTATCCAAGAAGCACCAAAATCTCCAAAAGAAAAACCAGTTGATACGGTGCTTTAAGGTCTTCTATTAAGTTCGAACAGTTCTCTTTAACATTTGAAAAATGTTCCACATTCACTCTTCCTTTTCTTGGTCCGTCAATGTTGTCTTAGACTGTAGTAACTCATATTACTACGTAAATTCTTCCTTTTTCAACAATTGTCTTTTCGTTGTTCATCTCCCCAACCCGTCCCTATCTCAATGATGTAAAAACAAACTGCTCTTAGAAAAGCAAAAAGTAGAAGGGTTGGAGAGGAGATACGGGATGATGTTGATTGGGATTCCGTCAGAAAACAAACAGAAGGAAGTGGACAGAAAAGAGAAAGATCTCCGAACACATTGGACTCGGTGGATTGGGAAGGTGTAAGAAGTGCAGATGTCGAGAAGATTGCAAAGATCATCAAAAGTCGTGGGGTGAACTGTGTGCTAGCAGGACGAATAAAGGTACAAAATATAATAGAAAAAATAATTATAAAGTTTATTTTCTTAATAAATAAATGTGCTGATGGTACAACGGCTGAAAATTCATGCAGGATTTCCTTAATCGGCTAGTTCAAGAACATGGAAGCATTGATCTTGAATGGTTGAGGGATATTTCACCAGATCAAGCAAAGTAAGTCCAAAGACACCATCCTGTATAGGAAGTTTGTTTGGATTATATATATTTATAATAGGAAAGCTGATTAAAAAAAAAATGCTAAAAGACAGCATTGCTTTCGCAGAGAATACCTATTAAGCATAAATGGCTTGGGGCTGAAAAGTGTGGAGTGTGTACGGCTTTTGACACTTTACCATCAAGCCTTTCCAGTATGTATAGTTGTACCCTTTCAGAGATAAGTAATATTTCAATTGTCTTATAATAGGTCCTCAAAATACATCTTTGCATTACAGGTTGACACAAATATTGCACGTATAGCCGTACGACTTGGTTGGGTACCTCTTGAGCCGCTTCCCGAATCCCTTCAATTATATCTTTTAGAGCAGTAAGTTCTCCTAACTAAAATTGATGCCAATCTGAACTATTATATCACAGAAATGGCCTCATTCATTTGACATATAGGTACCCTATCCATGAATCTGTTCAAAAATATCCATGGCCCAGACTCTGCAAATTTGACCACAAAACATTGTAAGATGACATTAACACTTGAGTCATGAATGACACAATGTAGAATTGGTCCAACTTTCTTTTGTGAAATGGTTTACTAATACACTGCAAAATTAACAGATACGAGCTCCATTATCAAATGATCACATTCGGAAAGGTGCATTTTTATTTTCTCACCCTGTTGTGACTAATACCTTCTTGAATTCATGATTGTTAGAGCTAAAAGGTTCTCCTTGAAATTTCTGCAGGTTTTCTGTACTAAAAGAGAACCTAACTGTAATTCATGTCCGATGAGGGAACAATGCAAACATTTCGCAAGTGCATTTGCAAGGTTAGTATATGATTTTTTTCCCACTCCAGTAAATAAAATGCAAGAGTTACTTGTAAGCATACACTACCATCAAGAGTTCTTTTCAGATTTTCATCATGAAGATAAAATGTCTACGGTTATAGAGATGTACGAATTGGATTCTAACAGCTGGCATGCTGCTAACGCCGGATTTTCTTCTGGTTGTTGCCTTTTTTCCAAAGGGTTTTCTTCTGGCCATGGCAGGGAAAGTCTTGCACTGGCATGAATCACAGGTTAAGTAATTGACAAATATCATTTATTTATTTACATTTAATCCAACTCGATAAGGATCATATGGATAAGTCTATTTGGAACTTTTTTTTTTCCTCTAATCCAATGTTTGCTTCTTTCAAAGAAGCTTTATTGCTGATTTTGGTTTATTTGTTTACTGTTAATCAAATGAAATCACGTGGTACATCTATATCAGTCTGGCATACAGGAAAATATGACAAGGATGGACGAAATGTCGAAGGCCTTGGTAGTACTATCCCCTCAAGAAGCCGCATCAATACCTTTGCCAAAGTTTAAGGATGAGCATAGATTACGTACAAAGTGGCAAGTGTAAGTATTGCTTTTATTTTATTTTTTTTCCTTTAAATTAATTAATATTTAGTTGAATCAAATCTTAGAAAGAGACTAAGGACTGAAAACTAGTAGCTGAGAAACAAGCATGCAGAGCGATGATCTCTTATTATGAGCAAAGAGGACTCCTCATTATTCAGAATCAAATTGAATGATCTCAACAAGCATGGCATTGGCCATTCTGACAATAGTTCTCACATATTACTAATTCTGTGTCTTGTGTTTTGTGCCATCAATACAGATACGAGCTTCCAGATGACCATGCTCTTTTAGAAAAGGTTAGTTCATTCCTTAACATGTTAAACAATAACTTTGCTTACCTGTACTATAACCGGATTGCTTTCCTCATACCTGTGCTTATGCCTTAATTTCAGTTTCAATTTGATGTGCGTGATCCAAATGATCCATCCAAATACCTTCTGGCCATTTGGACACCAGGCAAGTAAATAGCATCAACAAACAAGTTATGTTGCATTTGTTTACAAAATGTCTAAGAGTGCCAAATGGCCGAGTAATTTATGATGGAAGCCTAAAAACTCATAGCATAATTGTGCTGCTGCTTGCATAGGTGAAACGGCAAACTCGATGGAGCCACCGGGAAGAAGTTGCAGTACACAGGAAAATGGAAAATTGTGTGAAGAGAAGGCATGTTTCTCGTGCAACAGAGAAAATTCTACTACCGTCCAAGGGACAATATTGGTGAGAATACTGTACAAGTCATAATTTATATTTTACAGCCACCATTGTGAACATAAAAATACTAATGAAAATATTTTGAACATGCCATAAACAGATTCCATGCCGAACAGCAATGAGAGGGAGCTTTCCCCTAAACGGCACATATTTTCAAGTGAATGAGGTTGGTTCTCTTTTTGTACTTTTGGCGTGTGGGCAGTTAAAATGTGATGATTTTAGGTTTGAGCTTTTGCACTCTAATTCTGTCTGATAAAATACTGAGAAATTAAAGGAAATGGATGCAGGTATTTGCAGACCATATGACCAGTAAGGAACCAATAAATGTTCCAAGAGATTCGATATGGCACTTACCAAGGAGAACCGTGTACTTTGGGACCTCTACGTCTACGATATTCAGTGGTTAGTGATAAAACATAGCTGTGATATAGTTTTTGACGAATAAATATAGTATTTCATCAAGTTTTTAAAAGAGTAGGACTGAATTGAGTTTCTTTTTTTTTTTTCATCTACCAGGTTTTACGACAGAAGAGATTCAAGAGTGTTTTTGGAGGGGTAAACAACTCTGGTTTTTTCATCTGGATGTTCTTCAAACTGTATTTCTTTTTTTTTTTAATATTTATGGAATCATTTTATTCACCAAGAAAGGAATTCGATATGTTGATTTTCACGCAGGATATATATGTGTGAGAGGGTTTGATAGAAGGTATAGAGCACCTAGGCCTCTGAGGTGTAGACTGCACTGGGTAGCGAGCAGAGCCAAGCGAGAAGCCCAGGAAGACAAGAAAACTCAGCAACCATTCCATTCTGTTGAGAACGAGGTCCAACGAGTTGACCCTGTGACCCAAGATATTCAACTCCAAGATTCTACACCTGCTGTCCCAACTAGGCCTAGGAGTAAGCTTACCAGAATCCCTTCTACAAGGCTTACATTTTGGGGTCTATGAAATTTCTGATCGAGGCAGATTAAAATTTGCAGAAGATTCTCACTCCTCACCCCCTCTTCTTTGGTTATTTGCTGATTGTATTTACTTTTCCAGAGCCAAAAGGATTTATGTATACTTCCATTACTACTTGTTCTAATAGAAACACTCATTTAGAGTTGGGGCTGATGCTACTTCGCTGGTTAGTATTGGATAATGATAGGATTTGTATCATTGTGATCATGTTAGCTGTGTATAGCTTAGTTGTGATTGTGATAAAGCTGTGTATAGCTTAGCTGTGATTGTGATAAGGGTTACAAAGTACTTAGATCCCTAGGGTGTATTTATCATCTAAGTATTTCACTCCTTGTATGATACTAACTACACATCAATATAATGGACAAGGGCAGACACCATTCGGTGTGCCATTCAATCATTACCTTTCTATTGCTATCTTATTCTTCATATGGTAGCGGAGCGATAAGAGCCTTTAATGGCCACAGATCCAAAAGAGATTGCATCTCTGATTTCTCAAACACCTTCCTCTCAGAGTTCTTCATCGTCTTCTACTACAAAATCTAGTGCAGTAAAAATGGCTGCAGCTGCAGCTAAGCCTACTTCCCACCCCTTAACACAAGTTCACCATCATATCACCATAAAATTGAATGAAACCAATTATGTTTTTTGGCTTGCTCACATGGAGCCTTTCCTGGCGTGCTCACATGGAGCCTTTTCTGGTTGGCTTAGGGGTTATTGGTTATGTTGATGGCACTTTCCCTTGTCCAGCACCTTTCCTTGATCCGGTTGATGGTGCACCACCTCAACCTAATCCCGAGTACACTCAGTGGATTCAACAAGATAATCTCATTCTCTCTGGTATACTGTCCTCGGTTACCATCGATGTTTTTGCTACTGTTGTGAGTAAAAAGACCTCTCAGGCTGCCTGGTTAGCTCTCGAGGAATCCTTGGCTTCGACCAACAATACTCGTGTTATGGCACTCACCATTGCTTTGCAGCGCTTGGAGCAACAACCCACTGAATCTGCTCTCCGATTTCTCAATCATGCTAAGCGCCTTGCTGATGAAATGGCTGCTTCAGGGAAGCCACTTGAACCTAATGATTTTAATGTCTATGTTTTTCGTGGTCTCAGGGCTGAGTTTAAGCCTTTAACTTCTTCTCTTCAAACATGTCTTGAACCTGTTAAGTTTTCTGAATTACAAAGCCTGTTGATGAGCCATGAGTTTATATATGATGATCCAATAAAGGGTCTTAATTTGGATCCTGTTGCTTCTGTTGCTGAGACGGTGCCTACCCTTGCACCTGTGCCTTCAGCGCACTATGTTCAGCGTGCGGGTTCTGGTGATGCAGGTTCAAATCGTGGAGGTCGCACAGGTAATCGAGGCCGTGGCGGCAGAAATGGAGGCGGTCGTGGCCGTGGAGGTTTTGAATCACGACCTGGTTGGAATTCTAATTTTAATTCCAACAACAAGCCTCGTTGTCAGAATTGTGGGCGCATTGGCCACACAGCCCAGAAGTGCTATAATCGCTACAGCCCGCCTCATGCCAATACTACGCAAACAGTCCCACAAATTCGTGCCCCTTATGCGCCTACCACTTGGTTCCCGAATACTGGGGCTAGTCACCATGTCTCTCCCGATCCTTCCCAGTTTACACACTACGAGGATTATCAAGGTGCCGATTCCTTGCAGGTTGGCAATGGAGCACAACTGAACATCACGGGTGTTGGTAAAACACTTCTGCCATTAACTTTAAACAATTACATCTTCTGGATATTTTGCATGTTCCTTCCATAACCAAATCTTTGCTTTCTATTCAGAAATTCACTAGAGATAATCATGTTTATTTTGAGTTCTATCCTGACCATTTTTCCATTAAGGATCAGGCTACCCGGACAACAATTCTCACAGGTCCGAGCATTGATGGGTTGTACCATCTACCCCTTGAAACCATTCGGCACCAGTTTGAGGCTTATTCTGTAGTTCGAGTCGAAGCGTTGGTGTGGCATAGGCGGCTTGGGCATCCTCCCTAAAAAATGCAGCAGCGAATTATATCAACTCATTCCCTTCCAGTTCTTCGGTCTAGTTCTTTTTTTTCTTGTTTTCATTGTCCTTTAGGCAAGATGAGCAGGCAGCACCTTTCCATTAGCAATAACACTGCCAGTCATCCTTTAGAGTTAGTATACAGTGATGTTTGGGGGCCTTCTCCAGCCTCTAGTAGTGATGGTCATTTTTATTATGTGCTTTTCTTAGATGACTTTAGCAAATTCCTTTGGTATTTTCCAATTACAAATAAATCGAATGTGTTTCATGTTTTTAAACATTTTCAACAGTGTGTGGAACGTCAATTTAACACTAAGATAAAATCTGTTCAAACAGACTGGGGAGGAGAGTACAGAAAATTGAACAAGTTTTTCTCCAACATTGGGATTAATCATAGAATCATGTGTCCTTATACCCATGAACAATAGGGTGCAATTGAACGCTGGCATCGGCACATAGTTGAAACTGGTCTAACCTTAATGGCCACTGCTAGTGTTCCACAAAAGTTTTGGCATTTTGCGTTCGAAACTGCAGTGTATTTGATAAATCCTCTTCCAACACATGTTCTGCATAATAAAAAACCTTATCAAACCCTTTTTGCACGCAAACCTAATTATTCATTTTTACGAGTTTTTGGGTCACTTTGCTTCCCTTTTCTAAGGCCATATAACAAGCACAAGATAGATTATAGATCTGCACCATGTGTGTTTCTGGGCTACAGCCCATCTCATTTAGGATATCGTTGTTATGATCCAAAAGAACGTAGGTTTTATGTCGCATGGCATGTGCAGTTCCATGAAAACATTTTTCCCTATGCGATTGACCGAGAGGTGCCCACGCCTGTAACAGCCCGGGTAAAAATTTGGATTTTTACCGGGACTGTAGAAGTCGTTTTACCGTGATTTACTGTTGAATTAATCTTGGGTAATTAATTCAAGGTAAATCGGGAGTCGTTTTTCGAAACTGAGAGTTTTCCCGCGCTCGTGATTTTCCTGCGGATTTTTCGAACCTAAGATTGGTATTTTCCGAGTTTCGAAATTTCTCGGAAAATCACATCGGAAAATAACTACGGGGTATCGATTATTTTCTGGACCGGATCGGACTCGCCCGTAATATGAACGATTTGCATTATTTGGTGCTCACATGCTTAATAGTAAAAAAAAACAAAAACAAAAACAAAAACAAAACAAAACAGATTAAAAGAGAAGCCGGTGGAGAGGAAGAGAAAAAAAAGAAAACAAAGAAGAGAGGAAAGGAAAAAAAAAGAGGAGAAAAGGAAAAAAAGGGAAAAGAAAAAAAAAAGAAAAAAAAAAACAGTGGATAGGAGCACCGCCGCCGGCCACCCTCACCCTCTCCTTCTTCCTCACCTTCACTCCTCCACCCGCGTGCGTCGCCGCCTTCCTTCACCTCCTCCCGCCTTCGCAGAACCGCCGCAGACCGAGGAGCCCATCGACGAGCCGCCTGCAGATCCGTCGCGACGACCCGCGAGCAGAGCCGGCAGACCCGTTCCTCCCTTGCCGCTCGTCGACCACCGCAGCTGCGCCGACAGTCGCCACCTCCCTCGTCGCGCTTCCTTCCGCACGCTGCTGTCGCCGTCCCGTGTGTGTCTCGCCCGTTCGTCACCGCCCCTGTTCTCCCGAGGTGAGCCACCTGAGGGGATGAAGACGACCCGCTCGTGATGGGTCTGACCCGGACCCGTCTGGTTTCTAGTGGGTTGACCCGGCTGGGCTGACTGTTTTTGGGCTTGGCATGTTGGGCTGTGATGTTTCGGGCCGGGCTGTGCAGCTGGATCCGCTACGCGGGCCTGTGCCTGGGCTCGTGGTTAGGGCCTGGGCCTGGCACTGTGTAAGGATCTGGGCTGGCACTATTTGGCCCAGTCCGAAAATTAAAAAAAATAATAATAAATAATAATAATGAATATATGTATTTATTAATTAATCTGATATATAATTTTGGAAAAAAAATTATATAGTTTTTTCTTGAGAAAATTATTTCCAATTTAACTCTAGTATTTTCACTAAAATATAAATATATTTACTTGGACAAATAATTAAGTATTGTTTTGGAAACTATTATTAAATTGGAAAAAAATATATATATGTAACTTAAAATTAATTTTTGGAAATTTATATGTATATTATTTTGGCTGGAAATTATGATTATGGTATATGTATATGAATATGTACTCTGTAAATTAAAGGTAATTATAATTTTGGTGTTGGAAAATATTATTATATATTTAGAAAAAGATAAAAACTGTATAAATAATTTCTAGAAATTATAAATAGGTTATTATTTTCTAGAAAATTATGATGATTCTTATTTTGGAAATTATAGTTATTTAATGAAAATATTTTGAAAGAGTTTTAATTAAAGTATGGTACCGAAATTATATTCGAAAATACGTACGGTAATTATTTTCGGTAAAAGATGGAAATAATAAAAGATGTGTAACCGGGATGGGTAATTTCGCAGTTTGGGCATCATAGAGTACCGAATATGTGCATTTATGTGTATGCAATGTTTTGTTGTATAGGTTATGATATCGAGCAGTATCTGTGGAACCGGCTTAGGACCGATTGAGGTTTCCAGAGTTGAGTAATCGGCTAAGGTGAGGTTAAGTAAATATTTATTTACATCCCGTGATATAAGTTGCTGTTTGCTTACTGTGTCCAATGATGCTGGTATGATACTTTGTGGTTGTGTATGGTTTGTTGTGTGATGAATTATGTTGATAATTGTTGCCGTTGATGTTGTTGATAATTGTTGCTGTTGATATAATTGATGATGTTGGGATTGTGGATATGAGTAAGACTGTTGCTGTTGTTGACTGTAGAATTGTGTGAGTTGAGTACCGGGGGTACTATTATATGATGACAGTTTGGTATTGGTTATTATCCAGACGAGCGGAGAGGCTGCGAGCCTGCTCGGGATAATGAGATAATGGTTGGATGATAGAGATGTAGTAACTAGTCGAGGAAAAAGGAAATAAAAAAAAACTGGATACACTTAGACATCTAGTAAGTCACAATTAAATGTTGGAACAGCCAGAAGGTAGTCTTAGATTATGGTGCTGGGGGAGAGTTAGTGGCTGGTGCCTGCTCCCTATCTGTACCAAGTTATTGTTATTGTTTGGGCACTGGGGGAGAGTTAGTGGTTGGTCCTGCTCCCTGTCTGTGCCAGTTATTACGTGGAGGTACCGGGGAGGGGTCCACGGGCTAGCTAGCTTGAGTACCAGGCGACGGCCATCATTTAACTTGTGATAGGGGCCCTGATAATAAAATTGGAATAGTTTGTCTAGAATCACCAGTGTGTATTTAAGGTTCGTGAGAACCTTGGTTAATTGTTGTGTTGTGACTTGGAATAGTTACGGTGTATGTATATGTATATTTGCTTATGGGTTTACCCGGTGGGCACTTCGGACTCACCCCTCACCTGCGGGCTTTCATCC